>WSUE01000084.1:0-120006 GCA_019633535.1 Tulasnella sp. JGI-2019a | reverse complement strand
TTAGGCAGTGATGGCAGAGAGCTGTTGGTGAGGCTTTGATCTTTTTAAGGAAAATATTTAGTGCAACATGTCCTGTATGTAGCTGTGTGATGATGCTTGATGCTGCTTTGGGGTAGGTGCTGAGGGTCTTGAAGAAGGACGGATTTGGGAGCATGGAGTCGATGCAGGAGATCTTGGTGAAATGTGGCGATTTGGTCCATAGTGAGCACCAGCATGATTGTACTGTTGTTTTTCATTTTGCTTTGAGAGCGGCTATGTTGACTGGTAGGTGGCATTGTAGCAGCTTCGGGAGTTGAGTCATCCATGATGGTTGTCCTTGAGCTGCTTCTTTGGCGAGTGTGTTGAGATGAACAAGTCGCACGATTGGCATGGTCCTACATCCAGGAACATGATTAGAGTAAAAGATGAGACACATCTTGCTGCAGCCAATAGTCATCAACCATGAAACAAGCGCTAGTTATTATCAATTAACCCTTTCGCACCTCCAGTCGGCCATGGTTTATAAAATTCCTTCGTACGCATGGAGGAATGGAGGAGTGAAACGAAGGAAAATTTCAACCTTTACTCAAAGATCACCAATTACGATGGGTCTGCGATGAACAGGGCCAGCTGGTACTGATCGTTTCTTGAAGAGAGAATAATCAGTATAACAAGTCGTCCTATTTAGATTAAGTTGACTGCAACAAGAAACGGATTATACATGTAGAATACGTCATCCCGCTTCGCCCATCATAGACGAGCAACAACAAGTTTCAACTATTTGTTAATGACCCATCGTGTCTTCTCCGACCAACCACTCAATGACCGAATCCGCTCTTTCTAATGATGATCTTCTCATCCGTTCTATATTAACTCTCCTTAGCTATTTACGGCATCGTGTCGAACTGAGCACTACATCTGGGAACGATACGTTCAAGAAAATCCTCCAATCTTTGGAGCAGATAGCTTTGCTATTCGAAAGACGGTCACAGGACGCTGCAGCGGTGACAGCGACCATTACCGCAACGTTCCTGGGTAATGGCTGTGTCCACAAACCCTTACAGCGAGAAGCGGCCTCTTAGAGGATCGAGCGACCGCGCTAATGCTATTCGCTCCTTATCTAATTTTGTACCTTAAGTGCTTCATCACCGACATCGTAGTGTAGATAATGATATTCGCTATACTCCCTAGGAGTGAATATTTTTGGTTGTGACGTCATCCGTTCACGTGGGGTCTCGCTTGCTTGGCCATATCATCTGGTCGCACTTGTTTGTATCAACCGTATGCTTCAAGGAACTCAAGTATCACCTCACGCCTTGAGCATTCTTACCCATATAGTCTAAGGCCTTCAATAGTCACCGTCGTATTCACCGTTCAGGATACGATCAGACGCTGTCCGAGGCAAATAGCCAGGTTGGAATTGAGATCCCCGAATTCCCGTCCACTCTTCACGTCACTTTCCTTTGTATGTATTGAGGGGGAGGGGGGTATAGTTAAATATACTGGGGTGATACAGAGTTCTTATCTTAATCAGTCGGCCCATTGAGCCCAATCAAAGTCGTCAACAGCCTGAGAGCCGCTCCCCTCAGCAACGGCCAAAATGCTCTCGTCCTTCCATTCGCGACAATTCGCGACACAACGGCTCACCCACTTCGATCCGCACCTAAAGTAACAAAATAAAAACAGAAAGCATCATTGGCGGGGAACTGTAGTCCCGCTGTTTTGGGCAACCGAACGAACCTATGGCAGAACTGAGCTCCACATCTACAGACCATATGCAAGCATCCTAAAGAAGAGAGAGAGAATCCAAATTAGCGACGAACTAAGGAAAGAAATGGGAACCAGGGGTACCTTGGTTTCGCTCTACGACCATCTTGCAGTTTGGGCATCTTCTCCACTGGTTGGCCTTTGCCAGCTCGTCAACCATCCGGTCTTCAGGAGTCGCGGCTTTCAAAGCCTATATAAGCGAGACGCACACGTCAGTTTTGGAATTTTGTGATCCCACGAAGCGGATTCACCTTGTACTCTTCGCAAGTGAGGCCTATACATATACGCAGAAACAAAAGGGACCCACGATTAGGGGCACATTATGATAAAACGGACTAGGATTGCCCACCTGAATGCCACGCGGTTCGGCACTGGAAGCACATCCCAATGTGGCACATTGGACATTCGGCCATAGTTACGTTGTCCAGCTCTGGCACTTCCATCACAATCGAGCAACTCGGGTTCGGGCAATAGAACTAGTGTGAGTTCATTTCATGACAAATGATCAGCGAGAGAAGCACAGGCACCCCGAACGGGAAATGATGAGAGTGTCATACTCACCTGGGACATCGATGCAAGGAACTTGCGCATGCGCCATGTATCAAGGGTATCTCGGTCTAGTGCCATCTCCGCCACCTCATCCCCGATCATCCATCCCCCAAATGAATCGTCTAAACGAGGACATTCGGGACACTTGATCGCAAACGTCCCAGTTTGGCCGACACTTCCAGATGCAGGTATTTCCCCAAGCTTCGTCTGAATGTACTCCCTAATGCAAGGGACGCAGTAGAAATGTCCGCCTGAGCACGCCATCTCGAGGCCGGGTTTCGTTTCACGGCTTGGGCGGGATGTAGTATCCTCATTAGTGTCCAGGCCGTGACACACTTCCCAGCAGATTCCGCACGATCTATCGACCTGGGGAGTTGCAGAAGTCAACATTACGGAGGTGATTGCGTCCTCCAGTGATTCTCCAAGACTGCGCTCCACAGAGTTAATCACGGTCTCTCGCGCCTTCCCCTTCTGCGATGCGAGGGAGAATGGGATTTCCTCGATCTCGGTAATGTCGGATTCATCGTCGTCGTCGTCGTCGTCGTCGTCGTCGTCGTCATCGAGGAGTTGTCGTCTGGGATGATCGAGGTTATCAGCGAGATCGACCGATGTGGATGCCCGTGGGCGCTCGATCTCCTCGGGAAGATCTGTGACTGTGACAACGGCTCGTTGTTTTCCCTTTGAAGACGCCGCCGGTTGGGTAGAGACATCGCCTTGTGCCTCAGCCGTTGGCATAGGATCGATTCCGTTATCGGCGCGGTGTACATTAATGATATTGTGGTCGGTGTCGAATGGGTTTGGTAGGCTTGGATCGTTGAAAATGGGAGGTGTAGAAGTTGTCGCTGAATCCAGCTTTCTAGGCGCCGTCTGATCCATATTGTGACTCAGTTGCTACAACAATGGAACTATGGTTTGAGAACATTTCCTTCTTTGAACGTCGTTTGGAATGGAATGGACTCACTGCAATCCGGTCCAAGACAGCTTCTTCGATATATCCACGGTCGACAAGATCGTCGAAGGTCAGGCTATAATCCACCGGTTCAGGCGCCCCCATCCAGTAGCGAGCGACTTCCTCGTTGATGATAAATTGCCTATTGGGATGGAATGCATAGTCAAGATTAGAAGGATTTCTCGAGGCGAGGAAACATTAGGCACTGCTAACGAACCTCTCCTCTTCAGCGAGCTGTACAGCGAATGTATAGTCTGTATCGATCGTCTCCGGCCGCTTCATACATGTGGTCAGCACAAACACCTTGCGAATCCATGGAAACTAACCTCTTCTCCAAGCGATGCAGAGGCGATGTTCCTCGACAGCAAATCACCAGAAGTATCTGCACGCTCCGGGCTCGGGCCTTCTTCATATGGGCGCGATACAAAGTTTAGTGAGTTTAAGTGCGAAAAACGAGGCAAACGCTGCGGAAAACAAGAGACCGTATCTTACCTTGGATGGGTTCCTCGGGCAGCACCTGTGCCATCAACTCATCTCGAAGACGAATGAATTCATCACGCGCTGCTGCGTGAGGGTCACCATCTTCGTCATCGATAAAGAGCCCGGATGATGTTGGGGTCGAGGCCTCCACGAAGCCGACAGGGATGGGCGACTGCGTATTGGACCCCGTCGTTTCGTCTTAGGAGAGAATATTCGTTCTCAATACACACCGCTTTCCCAAAATGTAGAGCTTTAGGAGTCAGACATACCTCCCACGATCGGCACAGTGCGGAGCGACGGCTCGTAGAAAGGTGACAGCTCAAGAGTCCAATCTAAATTGCGTAGTTAGGGACAAGGAAACAAAAGGGATGGTTGTTAAATGGATAAACGTACTGGTACTGTCAGTATCCGAGGTTGGGGAATCCGGGCCCAGCTGCATACGCTGTACTGTCACTGGGATATTGCTAGCGCTCATGTTATGTCTTTGATATTCAAGAGAGGACCAATGCAAGAGAGAGCGGTGAAGAACGGTGCGGCCACCTCATGGTTCGCTCGAAGCAGGCCAGGCGGAGATAGCCAAATGATTGGGTAAGCCGTATACATTTATAGCTAGCATCCCTCAGAAAGAATCGGCACTCTTTATGGACTAGGCCCATATTTTCTGTTTCAAGACGGATGGATTGGCAGTGCGTTCATCTTTAAACTGGTTGTGAAAGGAAGGAACAAAATGATAGGGTAATGAGCGACTTGTGCGGTGGGTCCCACGGCCCATGGCAGTGTTGGAGCCTATAACACTGCCTTGCTTGCTAGACCTTCTCTTTGTTCCTCGTACCGTCTATTTCGGTATCTCACTGCCTCAGGATTTAACCCTCACCTAGGGAGCAAAGGTCTGGTGGCAAAATGCTCATGAATCAGTTTCTTCTGAGTCTTTCGCGCCGCTTCTTCACATGGAACGGTAGTCCGGTGCTCACAATGGATAAAATGCTCATTAACATTGACAGCGAACTTGTTTAATTGGTTGGACACTATGCATAGGAAACGATCGACCTGTGGCGTACGCCTTGCGGTGAACCTGCTAAAGGCTTGAAAAGGACCCAGGGATTACCTTGCGACCGCAAAATCCGCTCAAAAAAATCCCTCATATCACCTTGTGGCCCTGTTCAATGTCATGAGTCAACAGAAGGCGGTCCCGACCCCAATGACGGTCCTGATATATAGGCGCAACCTCAAAGCACCACTTGCACGCTTCACCA
The DNA here is from genome assembly GCA_019633535.1 of Tulasnella sp. JGI-2019a. Lineage (NCBI taxonomy): Eukaryota > Fungi > Basidiomycota > Agaricomycetes > Cantharellales > Tulasnellaceae > Tulasnella sp. JGI-2019a. The sequence goes on along the minus strand of WSUE01000084.1, from coordinate 115,029 downwards.
AAACCTCTACTCTTTGTATCCATCGAAACGGGGGCGTTCATCCGCCTCTGAAACATGTTTCCAAGTCGAACCCACATGGTTGATCACGTGGATCCTCCAAGTCGCCAGAATAGCCGGAATTGGATCGAGGACTGGCTCGTATTCCGGGACTTTGGAAAGATGCATGAATATGATCCGGGTAAGTGTGGTCTCATTGCTAACAGCCTGTGTGTCGCTAAGTCTTTATGTAAACAGCTCCATGGTGTCCTAATATCACGTTCTGTTCGACGCCGGAGGAAAGCGAACCGCAAAGTGCAGCATCCTCGTCGAATTCAAGTCTCGCCACGGGCTCCTCAGTTTCCAAAAGGCCGCTCTGGCCAGATGATTTGTCTCCCGCTACTCCAAGCTTTCCAGATGAACCGTCTCGTGATCTCTCAGCAGTCAGCGTTGCACTTCTCGAAACGCTGGGTGTTCCATTGTCACCGACCTCACCATCAGCTGGGTCTTCCAAGATCAAGGGGGATGTCACATTGAATATGCCCGGCTCATACCCTTGGCGTGTGGATATCTCAAAACAGAACCCAGGTAAGCTTTCCTTCATTATATCCATCCAAACTCGTTAGAAATTAATCGCATCCGAAACTCAAGTTACATCCTCGACTACCCACCAGGTTGGTGAGATTGATTGGGAGTTGTTACGACAGGTCCTGATTGAGCAGGGAAATTTACAGGGATCTGTCGAATCAAATCGGTTGCTCCCAGGTGAAGGTGCGAGGACGAAACCGACGTCCGTCCTAGCTCCCAGTAGTAGCGCCAGCGGTCTCAAGCCACTTCCCCGGAAGGCCCCGCCGCGTCGCACAGCCGTATGCGGTATCTGTCAGGAAAGCTTCCACCTCTCAGCCGACCCACTCTTAGAGTCTCGGTCCCCCGGATCCTCGTCTACGTTATCACCTGATGCTACGTTTGGTATCGCATTCACCTGTCCAGGAGAACACAAGTATTGTCTCGACTGCATGACCTCATATATCCGTGCCAAGGTGGACCCAGAAGACGAGACGCACGGCGGGGAGAAGTTTTCCGTCAGGTGTCCTGAATGCCCGAGGGACGCCACATGGCGGATGGGCGATAGGACCGCTGTGAAGCTGCTTGATGGTGGTCTTTTGGAGGCATGGTATTTCCAGAAACTTCTCGCTTCCTTGGAATATGTGAGTTGTTTGTGCTCCGCTCGAAATCCACAAATTCCTTATCGCACAGAACTGATATGAGATGTTGTCTCAATTTTTAGTTCTCTTGCCCTGACCCCGCCTGTGCTGCTCCGATTGAAGAACCCAGCGAGCGATTAACATCACATCTCACCGAAGTAACCTGCCCGAAATGTCGAGTGGACATCTGCTTCCGCTGTCGCAAGCTAGCTCATCCAAAGAGGACATGCAGTCAGAACGCAGTGAGTCCCGCGTATCTCGCCATCCGTTGCTCGCACCAACGATCCCTCTTATCATTTTCCTCCAGGCAGCCAATGTCGACGATAGGGCGCTGTACGAGCTCGCCCAGAGACTCCACTGGCGGCGATGCCCTCGATGCAAGATCCTCGTCGAGCGTACCGAAGGCTGCCGACATATGACCTGCCGCTGTAGGTTCGAATTTTGTCACACGTGTGGCTCGCACTGGAGGTCCAAATGCACTCGAGCTGGTGGCTGTGGAGGTAGTTGGCGTGACGAAGAGCTGTGGCCAGAGGCTGCAGTCGTCCCGACGCGATCTACGCAGGAGACTCGTCGATTCAAGTTCCATTCGCGGAAGATCAATAATGTGTGCCCGCAGCAGCCAACTCCCGAAGATCAACAACAACAGCAACAACAATCCTCCGGGTTAAGACAGAGACTGAAAGACCGGTTGCAACGTGCATTTCATCCTGCTTGACGCCAAATGAACCGTTCGCACTTTCGCCCATGTATTTTTAGGCCCCTAATCACTTCTAGATCACCATGTAGCAATAATTTCTTAGCCCATTTAACCGATTGTTTCATACGACAGATCATTATTATGGGTACTGTAGTATACAAATTTGGAAATAAAATATGTTTTCGATCAAAACACGACGCAAGGTCTTCGCTACCATGTTGGCCTCGCTTCATGGCCTTTGAGGCGGTGGATCGCGGGCGTTCCATAGTCCCGCGGTGTAGGCTTCCCTCCAATCAGCGAACGGCACATGCACCACGAGTGCCTCTCGCTGACGGCCACCAGGCCGACCTGCCGTCACAGTCACGATGACATCGCCTTCCTCACGATGACCTAGGCAGCGACGCTCATAACAAACAACCTTCGCGTCCGTAGAGGCCCAGGTTTTCCTTGTCTCGGTTCGACCAGGGAACGCGCCAGACCACGTGAACGCCTCCTGGGGCAACTGGTCGATCATGGCCTTCATCGCTTCGTCAACCCGTGAGAGGGTGATGCATCCATGGTCGAGATGCCGTTCCTTGGTGCATATATTCGTCATGTACATCCTGAGAGGGGAGAACACCGGCGACGACCTAGACCTCATCTGCTCCTGCAGCCGACGCTCCTCTTTCTGGATTCGATTAAATTGGGACTATGGGGAGGAGCCAAGAGGAGGCGGAGGAAGATTGACTTGTACTCTCGGAGCGTACCACTCAAGGAACTCGCTCCGGGTGGGTTTTGGTGTCGAGGTTGTGGCCGGGATCGGTACGGCAGCTGTTGGCATTGAGGGATTTGGAACCATTGATATCCTGACATGGGACGGCATACTAAATGCACTAGTGCTTCCTGTCATACGCGCTATCTTGGATGGCGGAGGCCGGCCATATAGGCGGAGCACGCTGGTCACTTGGGTCAACGGACAGAGAGTTAGCTATTTATTGGTCGTGTTGCAATTGGGAGCTGCTCACAGGGCTTCGCGCTCCCTTTAAGCTTGATGGGATCATCTTCCGCCTTGGAGTCTAGCTTGTCCTCTCGATGATGTTTGCCGGCAACTACTCAAAGATGAGAACATGAGATGAGAAAACGAGAGTAGAAAACATCAAACCTTACCGTTGAAGGATGTGGTGGCCATAACGGAGAGTACGGTAAGGAATTGAGCTTGGGGAAAGGGGAATGTGAGGCGGAGCGCAATTATAATTTGTAGTTCCCTTTTGTATTTATAAAAACTATAACTTGTGGTTGACTATCCGTGCTTAAACGAGTGTCCATTTCAACGGGCGTAACAATATGTCTGGGAAGTCGTCCATAAGGCACCAATTAGGCACTGAAAGCAAAATAAGATTTCCGGGTTCGGTGGAGATAGGACATAAAACTCAACACTATTTTTAGACATGCCACAGACATTGAGATAACTGTAACAAAGTTGGTGCCTGACGCATATATTTGGTGGTGGATCGTGCTCAAAGGTACCATCATTGCGAGCCTGCGCCGGTGTCGAGTATTCCGGCCGGATGTTCAGTTGCATTGCGGCGACGCGCTCCTCGTACCGAGTGACGCTGGAGGTCTGCGGGGGTATCAGGGGGCGGCGCCCCTCTTTATCGGCGCCATGGCCTTCCGTTGCCGGGTTGCTGTTCCAATCTGGACCGATGCGTCACCAGCAACGAGCCCCTCATACGCAATGGACTCAGTCTACAAACGGCTACTATATCTTCGCACTTTCTATACCCCTGCAGGACGTCGCTAACGTACTTGTCTTGCTCCGCAGGATGATAACGACGGATTTGTCCTGGTCGACCACACACAGTCTTTTAGGGTACGCTAGGGTGTGTATGTTATAGCATAGCTACACTGGTCCACATTGACATCAACCCGATTATCTTGCTAATTTCGCGCACTCATAGTTGGATCATCTTCAAACCATTACATCACGACGATCATCGCATCACCATCCTCTTGTTGGCCACGGGAGGGAGAAGCACCCGTAATGCCGTGTTCTGTTCGCGATAGTCGATGAAGGGCACGTCGAGTGGGCTGGGCTGGGTTGGGCAACGATCGCGATCTGTTTGATGTGATTCTTTATGTATGTTTCGCGTGAATTCTCACTGTGACCTGCTGGGAGCACAAACATCTCTCGTTTCCATTCCATAAAGCCTGGCGGGCGGAAATAACGTTGCGAGAGCAAATTAGCGGGTTACGACTCTGTTACAGACCTAAAGACTGCAAGCAGGTCTTGGCGGATAGGCCTGTTCCGCTCGGTGCCGAGTTATTATGCTCCTATTCACATTGTTTTGTCAGCATGCTCCGAGGTAAGCTCAGTATCAACAACGATCTTGAAACCAACTGTTTATTCAATCAATTGACCCTGACCATTCTACATCGCATCTGAGACCACGTATACGGATACGTCAACCAACGGGACCCTGGCATTTCCGATCGCCAATGTTGTGCGATTGAGAATCACATTCTGAGTTCCCCAGCCTCGCAATCCCGCAGGCAACCAGAACAGCCGCCTATTCTTGCCATTCCACACCCAGCCAGACCGATCAATCCCCCACGAAAATTCGCTGTCGCCGGAAAGCCGGGTGAGGTCCTTAGTCTTTCTGTGGGATACGAGCGCCCAACTAGTTGCATCCCGGACCAGGTTATGCTGGGCAGCATCTATGGATATGAGAAACTTCCCGTCGGGTGTAAACGCAACACGGGTGACTTCCTTGGAATGACCTTCCAACGCCTTTCCAATCGCAATACCGGTCGTTGCGTCCCAGAGGCGTAATGTATAGTCGTCAGAGCCGGATATCAGAATTCTCCCATCAGGCCTGAACACAGCACAACTGATGCTATCCGAGTGACCCCTTTGCATAGTCCCAACAATGTTACCGGAATCTGCATCCCACAAAGAGACTGTACCGTCCTCAGCACCGGAGGCGAAGGTCCTGCCATTAGGCGACCAAGTGAGACATGTGACTTTGCAAGAATGACTGGTGAGCGCTTCTCCAATTGCTGCGAGGGCATCTGCATCCCAGAGGTGAACGGTACCGTCTGAAGAGCCAGAGGCAATCATCCTTCCGCTGGGCGACAGGGCGAGATGTGTAAACCCGGCGTGGCATCTTAGTGGCTCTCCAATAGATGTGCCCGTCGCCACGTTCCAGAATCGCAAGGTGTGGTCGTCGGAACCCGATACCAAAGCCGTACCGCTCCGGAAGAAGGCGAGACATGTGACAGTATCGGTATGACCAATCAGCGGCTCTCCCAAAGGTGTACCGGTCTCCACATTTAGAAACGAATCGTACTATCCATGGATCCAGTGACGAGGGTCTTGCCGCCAGGCGCAAACGCGAGGCACCAGACTAAAGCGAGGTTATCGGATGGTTCTTGAACAGGTACTTCAGTGTTCAGGTCCCAGAGACGGAGCGTATAGTCGTCAGCGCCAGACGCCAGAGTCTTGCCGTTAGGAGCGAATGCGAGGCAGTTGATCTCATCGGAATGGCCTTCCAACGCTCCCCCGATGGCTAAACCGGTCGCAGTATCCCAGAGTCGGAGTGTTTCGTCACGGGAGCCCGATGCTAAAACTTTGCTATCAGGCGAGAACCGGAGACACGTAATTTTGTCGGTATGGCCTTTCAAAGGCTCTCCCACATCTGCACCAGTCTCCGCGTCCAGTAGAAATAGGCCGCTATTTCCGACTGCAAATCCAAGGGTTTTGCCGTTAGGGGAAAATGCAAGGCAGTTAACCTCATCGCCCTGTTCTAGCTTCTTGACGGAACTGCCGGTTTCGGTGTTCCAGAGTCGTAGCGTATGGTCGGCCGAGCCGGATGCAAGGATCTTGCCATTGGGTGGCCAGGCGAGGCAGTTGATCTTATCCTCGTGACCTTTCAACTGATGGATCGCTTTGCTCGTCGCCACATCCCAGAGAGTAAGGGTCCAGTCCTCAGAGCCGGAGACAACAGTCTGACCGTCCGTTGAGAAGGCGAGACAGGTCACCCCACCATTGTGACCTTCTAACGTCACAATATCCCCACCCGTGTCCGCATCCCAGAGACGTAGTGTACCGTCAGTCGATGCAGAGACAAGTCTCTTTCCATCGGACGCCCAGGAAAGACATGTTATTCCGCCGGTGTGGCCCACTAGCGCCCCTCCAATCGCGACCCCGATCTCTCCGTCCCATAGACGGAGCGTGTTGTCGTCGGAGCCAGACAATAGCACCTTCCCGTTGGGGGACCAAGAGACGCAAGTCACTCCGCCGGTGTGGCCGTGCAATGGCCCTCCGATCGGTGCTCCTGTTCGCACATCCCAGAGACGTAGCGCCCTGTCACGAGATCCGGAGGCGATGGTCTTCCCATCGGGCGTCACAGCAAGGCAGGTGACGTATCCAGAGTGCTTCGACCCTGCCCACAGACAACTTGACCATTCTGCGTCACGGCATCTCAGAAGTTTAGGACCAGCCGTGAGAAGGTTCCCGTAGGTGGCGAGTAGGTGGGAGTTTGTTGGAGTAAATGCCAACGCGGAGATGTAGATGTGTAGCGAGCTGGTACTTATGGGTTCCATGAAACCCATTATGAAGCGCTTGGCGTCACGCACAAGGGGAAGCAGAGATGGGTCAAAGTTGATGCGCTTCCCTCGAGCCTGTTGAGTTCGAAACTCGTCAGCGTAGTAGTCTGGCAGAAGTAGTACAAACGTACTGTGACCCATGTCTCTGCCAAGCGGACCAGCAAGACCGCCTCTTTTGCCTTCCCAAGCAGACCCATCAGTTCTATCCAGAACAGTAATACCCTCGCCATAAACACCTCAAATAGTAAGTCGATTTCTGTCTTCACACCCCTATCTACCGTGATCTTGGTGATATGATCGGCCCAGTGCTCGGAGGCGTACTGGAGAGCGTATGGGATGTGGCGGTGGATCCGTTCGTTCAAGTCACTGACTTCGGAGTTCAGCTTCGACGGGTCGGTAAGCTGACAGATATTACGTTCGAGACCATTTAGACGTTGAAGGCATCTACTGGCCATCTTCTCGTGTTGCTCAGGAATGTGGAGCAGGAATCGATCGTCACAGCGGCCCTTCGTGGTGAGAAAATCAACGAAGGACTTGTGTAGGAACTGAATAGGTTTGCTGTTGCCCACGTTATCACCGTCTGAGACGGTGAGGACAGACCCGAGATAGTTTAGGATCTGTTCACGAATCTTCTCTGCCATGACCTGAGGCGAGTCCGTCGTAGATGACATAAGAGACGCTAGAGTGACGAGGCTGAGCGGGGTTCGAGCAACAACAAGCATCCCGAGCATATCGCGCAACAAGGAGAGTACTGGTTGGTCGATGATCGATGGGAATGCGTGGGACAAGGCAGAGGAGTAGAGGTAGTCGAGATTCTTGAGAGACGGTGTCGACAGAATGTGTTCAAGCCGTGCTACGGGATTGCGGTAGTTGGGATCCGCTACGAGGAGGACAGCTGTGGCAGCCCATATGAACGACTCCCCAGCCATTCGAGCTAATTCCATGCGCGCTGGCTCCCCCGGCCAGTCCTTATCCTTTATTCCAAATTTCTTAACCAGTGCCGGAAGGCGGCCCTTCAAATATAACACGATATCTTTCTGCACAGTGGATGATCCCTCTTCATCCAGCGAGAGCTGCTCCACTGTGGGGAACACCGACTCATCCTCAAGCTCACTCTGGATGTGAGGCTCGACTCGACTCGTGACGAAGAATTTGACGCCTATGGGTAAGCGGTGATGGTCGCGCCCAATAAGCTCAAGGAGCTTTGTTGCATACTCTTCTTCACACTCATCAACAGCGTCGATTACAATAATGAGCTTCAGATCGGTATCAACGAGAGTAAGGAGAGGTTCGAGGATGAGCTTCTGGTACTGAAGAACAGCGGGAGAAGTGATGATGTCGGGATCTTCTTGAATGGCCATGACAATCGAATCCCGAAGCATGCGCTCGGATAGAGAAGCCAGCTGACGAGAAATTTCGAGGATGCAGCGCGCGTTTCGTTCGGTTTGGCCACGCGCGAAGTAGAAGCGTGCCCCGAGGCGTCGGGAAGTTTTCGCCATTTTTTCCACCGACCCAGCGACAGCCGTCTTTCCGCTTCCCGCGAGTGCTTTCAGCCACATGATGTGCTTCTCGTTGTACTCTGGCTCCGTTATCCACCGTTCAATTCGTGCCAAGACGACCTCGCGAGTTCGTGGGGTACATATGCACTCCTCGACCCCTGAAGCATTAGCGGCGCTGCTGCCGCCAGTGCCAAGTTGGTTAAGAAGTCGTCGCATATCTGCAACTAGAGCGTGGTGAGCGTATAGTTCCCACATTCATCAGTCAACTTGCTCTTACTATCGTCCTAAAGTTGAGGTGGTGGTCAGAGTAGAACGGTGGCACACGAGCCCGGATATTTCTCACTTCAAATCTGCCTTCAAGGCTAACTACTCCGGAATGCGTAGCTCTCGCGACGGCGTTGGTATCCACCACAAGGGACTGCGTTCGCGACGCAATATAATTTGTGTTCGACACGACATGGGCAGTATGTTCTACCATTCCATGCGTCTCCGTCACGATAGCGTTGACATCTTCAACCAAGGCGAGTGTTGCGATGCTAATCTCGGTCTGATCCCGTTGATCATTATTAGTAACATGCATATAATGTCGAGTAATATTTTGGTGCACATACCTGGATAATGCGCCGTGCATCCTCTATTCTGTCCTTGAATGCAGCGACTGTTACAGAGTCTTCATTGTAATTAATGATCCTCTTCCAAAGATTTCGTGATGCCAGCTTGAGCATTTCAATTTCCACTTGATGTAGCGCTCTAAGTAAAAAGTGGGTGCGCTTTAGCATGCAGACGTCGGAATGATGCGTACATACGGGCGAGACCTACTCATGGAAATCGTTAACTGCAGCTGCCATCGCCGGGCTAAATGATCTGTCACCAACGCCTGTCAAGGGGCGGAAGGTTGCATCGGTTAGATCTGCAATGTAACGAGCAAGCTCCTTCGCGTCATCCTTGTTCTTTCTAACACCCTGTCCAGTTGCAGCTTACAGTCAGACCAGAAAAGCGCCAATGAAAGTGCGACGTACCTCAGAAATCTCCATAATGGTAAGTGAGATTTTGGGAATGGATAAGACGGCGTCCTTGAAAGGGGGCGGGATGGGCAGTCCATCGAGTACGTCCACAAGAGTCCGCAGAGTCACTGTAGCAGTTTGTGATGCGCTTTCGCTCATATGGAGCAGCGATAGGTGAGAGGACCAGCGTGCTATGTGATAGTACAGAGGGCGTATGATCCCAGCGATAAGACCCAGTGCTTCTATGCATCGATTCCGCGAGGTCAGAGCGCCGGCGAAGCCTCGAAGTTAAGACGTCGCGCAGTAGTCGCACCTTGATCGCAACCGAGGGGATGCAGCTACGCGGGTACCAGAGCGCGCGACGAGATGCTTCGCAAACATTTCCACTCTACGTAGACGTGCATATGCGAAAGGTGTCCTAGTAGTGTCGCTACGGAGGCATTGAAATTTGGACTGGTGTTAGGAACAGCGGCGTTCCCCATCTCAGGTAACTCAGCCAAGTGAGCCAAAGAGCTTACCTTCTTTAGTTTATGAGGCTAGCCCATTACTTCTACCAATAGAGCACCCGCGAACGAACGAAGACATGACCTCTGTCCTAATTCTACTATCAGAAGAAACCATGGAGGGCAATCTGACCATTTCGCGTCGCGACCTCTTACAGCCCTAGGACCTGCCCCAAGAAGGTCTCTGTAGATTAAGAATAGTTTCGAGTTGATTGGAGTAAACACCAATGCGGAGATGTAGATATGTAGTGAGTTCGTGGAGACGATATCCAAAAATTTCATGAGGAAGCGCTTGGCGTCATATACAAGAGGGAGCAGCAAGGGATCAAGACCGACGTGTGATCCTCGACGCTATTGGGTTAGAGCGTTGTAAGTATGATTCATGTCAAAACGAGTGATGGTAGGCGTACCGTGACCCATGACTCCGCCAAGCGGATCAACAAAATCGCCTCTTTTGTCTTTCCAAGCAACCCTATCACCTCCATCCAGAAGAGCAACATCCTCCTCACGAATACCTCAAGTGTTGATTCGATTTCTGTCCTTACAATCCTTTCCACCGTTATCTCCAACAGGTGGTTGATCCAATACTCGCAGGCATACTGGAGACCATGAGGGATGTGGCGATGGATCCGCTCAGCCATATCATCCACTTCAGAATTCAGCTTCGATGGGTCCGTAAGCTGACAGGTGTTACGCTTGAGACCGTCCATTTGCCGAAAGCAGCTTATCGCCATCTTCTCGTGTTGATCAGGAACGTTGAGAAGGAAGCGGTCGTCACAGCGGCCCTTGGTGGTGATGAAGTCGACGAACGACTTATGTAGGAACTGGACAGGCATGCTGTCGGATGACTCATCCGGGACAGTAAGGACAGACCGGAGATAGTGTAAAAAGCGGTTGCGGATGCGCGTTGTTGTTGTTTCGGATGGATCTGTTCCAGACGGCAGAAGAGACACCAACGTGGCAACGGTGAGTGGGACGTGAGCGGCAATGAGTGTCCCGAGTACCTCCCGCACGAGAGAGAGTAATGGCGGATTGATGTTAGAGGGAAATGCGTGTTCCAAGGCGGAGGAATAGAGGTAGTCCAGGTTTTCGAGAGACGGCGTCGACAGAATGTGTTCTAGTTGTGCCACTGGATCGCGGTAGCCGGGATCTGCCACGAAGAGAGCAGCTGTTGCGGCCCAGATGAACGACTTGCCCGCCATCCGGGCAAGCTCGATGAGCGTCAGTTCCCCAGGCCAGTCCTTGTCCATGATCCCAAACTTCCGAACCAGTGGTGGGAGTCGACCTTTCAAGTACAACGTAATATCCTGATGCACTGCGAGTGATCCTTCCTCATCGAGCAGCAGTTGCTCCACGGTCGAGAATACCGATGGCTCCTCCAGCTCCCCTTGGATGCGAGGTTCAACTCGGCTCGTGAGGAAGAACTTGATACCAGTGGGTAAGCGGTGGTGATCGCGACCGATGAGCTCAAGGAGCCTCGTGGCGTACTCTTCCTCATACTCGTCGACTGCGTCAATGACAATAACGAGCTTTAGGTCGGAATTGACAAGAGTTAGAAGGAGTTCGAAGATGAGCTTTTGGTACTGGAGAACAGCCGGCGAGGTGATAATGTCTGGGTCTCGTTGGATGGCCGCGACGATTGAATCGCGAAGCCTACGGTCAGATAGGGATGCCAGTTGACGGGAGATCTCGAGAATACAGCGCCTGTTTCTTTCCGGTTGGCCGCGTGCGAAGTAGAACCGTGCCCCAAGGCATCGGGCGGCCTTGGCCATCTTTTCGACTGATCCTGCGACAGCGGTCTTCCCGCTTCCCGCGAGCGCTTTCAGCCACAAAATGTGCTTCTCGTCGTACATCGGCTCCTCTATCCATCGCTCAATCCTCCTTAAGATGGCCTCACGAGTTCCGGGAGTGCAAATGCGCTCGTCAACCCCAGATGCATTCACAACACTACCGCCACCGGTGCCAAGTTGATCGAGGAGCCGCTGGGTATCTACAAGGAACTCACGGTGAGCATATGGTAATCTGCTTCACGAACTAGCCTGTTCTTACCATTGTCCTGCCAGCATCGAACAACGGTCAGAGTGGACAGCGAAGACATCACGAACAAATCGGGGTCTTACTCACTTCAAATCGAGTCCCGAGACCAACAACACCAATATGTGTAGCCCTTGCGATGACGTTGGTATCCACCACCATGGCCTGGGTATCCTCGACCAAAGCCAATGTTGCGATCCCAATCTCTGTCTAATTCCATCAACCTGACGTCAGTAACGTGCATGCTGGCCGGGTTCCTGACGCATTTACCTTAATGATGCGCCGTGCGTTTTCTATCGTTTCCTTGAATGCGGCGACGGCCGCTGTGTCATCAATATAGCGAACGATCCTCTTCCAATGAGTCTGAGTTGCCAACCGACTCATCTCAGCCTCTACATCTCGTAACGCCCTTTGAAGACATGCACTTAGTGTGTAGTCGTCGAATGCTAAATTCACGAAGACTTACTCGTGAAAGTCCGTCACTGCGGCTTCCATGGCTGGGCTGAAAGGTCTAGCACCGACGCTTGTTAAAGGGCGGAGGGCGGTATCAGTCAGGTTTGCAATATAAAGAGCCAGGTCCTTTGCGTCCTTCTTGTTCCTCTTGACACCCTGCTCCATTACAGACTACGGTCAGACGGGCAAATGCGCTTCGGGAGAGTTCGACATACTTGTGAAATCTCGATGATTCTTAGGGAGACCTTTGGAATGGCGAGGACAGCGTCCTTGAAGGGTTGCGGGATGGGCAGCCCTCCGAGCACGTCCACGAGAGTCTTCAAAGTGAATGTAATGTTTCGTGATGTGTTTCCGCGACAGGCGATGGTGAGATCCAACGAGGGGGCAGAAACGCTGCGTGGTAGAGGAGTGCGATCCCCTTTCTCTTATATATTGAGGCGATAACCGCGCGAATGAGGCCAGCGCTCGGGGGCTTGATCTTGTACCTGCATGATCCATGAGCCAATGATGTGATTAATTCCACGAACGCACATTTCTGTGCTCACGTGATATTCAACCTGAGGTGTTCGATCGCCAAGCCTTCTATTTCTGGGAAGTTTATTGTGCCGGCAACCGGCGTATCGGTATGTGTACCATCTGCTGTCACTCGACCAGTCATAAAACCACCCTCTCTCATCTCAGGGGGTGTTATTGACTTCAGATTCAGTCCCGCAAGCTTTGTAGCTCTGAATTCCCGGACCGGTCACCGTTTCGTGAGATCAACAGACCCACTGTTTCCGATACCACGGAGGGACGCAATACTTCCACGTGTGACATTTGGCTGCGCCTCATATCAGAATGTCATTCAACGGCGAGATTTTGGGACCGATAAAGGTTCCTCGTCGCATCGATTTATGGATTAACAATTCCATCCGATATTCAACTAAAATCACGTCTGCTAAGTGAAAGTGGAGCTGGGAGTGAGAAAAGCTGTGAACTCTCCCCAACTACCGTCGACCAAAAATGTCTCATGATTCATACGTCAGGTCTGGCCTCTTGAATTTTCATAGCCATGTAGATGGTGAGGAACTGCACTCTGAAGATCAACTTCAAAAAGCCAAGGGGCGGTCCAACGTCGAATACAAAAGCGCTTAAGCCCAATGTTCGGGTTTTCCCAAACGTCCATCTCGGGATACATGTAGGGATAGATAATCTCAATCTCGAGATCTCAAAGCCGAGTGAATGCAGTAAGGGCCGCTACAAGCAATTTGCATAGTGTGTACTTCAGTGTAATGGAATGGATGGCACTTGTAAAACTGACTTCCTTCTGCCTGGCCAAAACCATCGTTGATAGGACCAGACTCTCGAGATGTTTGGGGTGATCGGCCATCGCCCTCAAGTTTGAGATGAGCTGCGTAGGGACCAATGAGATAGGTAGTGTGACGTGAAGTAAAGTGCCTTCGGACGCTTCAAGCTCCATCCAAGTTTTCGAAACCGAGGACGATGGCGTATCATGCAAGACCAACGATATACTGGCCGACCAGGTAGGATCATTCTGACGTCCGTCACTGTTGCGGTTAGCGATTTTAGGTTAGCGATATCCATTGACAGAAATGGCAGGTTCCTATAAAGTAATTGTTGCAAAGCTCGAGATGTCCGAGGAGAGGGTGGTCGCGGATCAGATGGAGCACGCCTGAGACGGATTCGTGGTATATTCGAATGTGACATCACTGAATGTCAGCGACACGAATGATGAAGGCAGCACTTTCTAATGAGCCCCTTTCCTTGTTTGATTGGGGTCGCGAGGTGTCTTCGGCATGGAGTCCCCGCAGGTTTTCCATCTTACTAAGCGCTGCGGCCAACACGAAGGCCCACATTGTTGGATGGTGTTCTTACTCGGCTGTTCATTATGCCCGTTGTCAGCGTGTAGGAACCGATTTCTCTTGGAGACCATTGGACTTAATTATCCCTGTCTGAGCCAACATCCTGATAATTTAACCAGGGAGCAAAAGATCTGGTGAGCGATAGAGTCGATCTGGCCAGGCCCACTCGACCTCTGAGCGCCCAGGGTGTCACCCGTCCGATGGAAGATGGAAAGTGAATATTTTGTAGAGTATTCTGCTAGGGTTCTCATGACTCAACACATTTAAAGTAAGAAATTATCCCGGGTCCAATTGTCCAAGACTCCTGATGATCAATACAAGGACTTCCATTGGGAGTCGAATTATGAAGGTATCAGAGTGCTGAGAGGGGCGATTCGAGCCAGTTATCGGACCTAGGTTGATGAGTAAAGATAAGTCGGAGGAAGTCCAATCAACGTACTCGGGCGCTCCGGTTGTTTCACAATTTCAGAGCGGATGTGAGGGCAGTGTACTACTAGTAGAGATATGGCGTGTGATGGATGATGGGTGATGGAGGCTGTGTGGGACGCAATATTTATAGTGGCTCTGGGTTGCCCAGCCAAACGAACAGATAATATGGAATCGCTGGGGGACAATGCAGTTGGCAGTTTCCCGATGCTTTTGAATGACGCATGACAATGCCCAAGTATGATACCGGTCGATCCGCGTTAACAAAGTCACCTTGCTCTAACATTCTGGGATTGCTTGGTAGACCCAGGACCCTAGGTCATGAAGCTGAGATGTCATATGCAATCTTTTGGTGCACTTGACGCCGCCACGTAGATATAAAAAGATCAGAAAGCTGAGCTCCACTCTTCGATTTCGCTCTTTCGTGTACAGACCATGGCGAGATATGGCTAGCGCATCTTGGCGAGGAATCTGTCGTGGCCAGGCAAATGTTTGAATCCGATCCACGCTCACGATGTCATGGGCCACTCACCGATAGGTTTCCAGTTCACGTCTCGTTTCTTGCTAGGTGTATATGTTGTGGTATGAGGGTCTGAAGTCTGCCCAAGGCTTGGGAAGCTTCAAAGCTCCAGAAAGGGAGAAAGAGCCTCTCTGACGATCAAGACAATAGAACCAAGCTACAGGGGGATATGTGCAAAACCTATATATGGAGGCCGAAACTAGATAGACTGTATCTAATTCATGAATTGCCTCCTAGTTATGATTATCGTCCGACTTCACATATGTGGATACATCAATCAACAAATCACTAACCGCTAGTCTTGTGCGGTTGCGAACTATCTTACGATAACCCCCAACCAACAATCTGGCAGGCAACCAGAATAACCGCCTGTTCCCGCCGTCCCATACCCAACCCAAAGGATCAACCTTCCATTGAAAGTTGTAAAATTTGAACTCCCTATGCTTCTGGGAAGATACAGGAGTCCATGTAACCACTTCTAATATATGATTGCATCGTCCGAAACTTGTAACCAAGAACTTTCCGTCGGGTGTGAAAGCGACATAGTCCATGATCGTACTATGATCCTCTAGTGCTGCTCTGGTTGGTGCACCAGTCTGCGCGTCTTAGAGACGTAGCGAGAATGGACTATAGGAGACGATAATTTCCCCGTCAGGCGAGAACATTACGAAGTCGACCCCAAATGGGTGACCATTCAATGGTGTTCCAATCGTTGTGTCGGCGTCTACATTCCATAGATATGCCGTACCATCCTCAGCACCAGAGGCGAAGGTCCTATTATCAGGCGACCAGGCGAGACATTGAACATAGTCCGAATGTCCGGTCAAGGCTTCTCCGACCGCCGCACTGGTCTCCACATCCCAAAGCTGTATAATGCCGTCAAAAGAGCCTGAGGCGAGAATCCTTTCATTTGGCGACAAAGCGAGACACCCGATGGCCGAATCACCTTCAAGAGGTTCCCCGATCTGTGTGCACGTCGCCATGTCCCAGAATCGCATAGTGCCGTCATAAGAGCCAGATACCAGAGCCGTGCCATTTTGGATGAAGGTAAGACATGTGACAGTTTCGGTATGTCCTACTAGCGGTTCTCTCCAGGGTGCGCCTGTTTCCGCATTCTAAAGATGTATGTCCATAGGAGCCCAGTAGCGAGAGTCTTGTTGTTAGGCGCGAAAGCGACGCATTGGGTCGGACCCTGAGAACCACTGAGCGGCTCTTCACTCAGTGTTGCAGTCTCCAGGCCCCAGAGACGGAGTGTACAGTCACCAGAGCCTGACACTAAGACCTTGTTGTCAGGAGTAAATGCGAGACATGTCGTCCGATCAATATGGCCGACCAAAGGTCCCCCGATAGCGGCACCCGTCTCCGTGTTCCAGAGTCGTATGGTATTGTCGTTGGAGCCTGATGCCAGAATCCTACCGTCAGACGTGAAGATGAGACAGGTGACCTGTTTAGTATGACCTCGAAAGGACTCTCCGACACACGCCCCCGTCTCCGAATCCAGTAGAAAGATATCGCCGTCGGCGGTTGCCACCCTGAGGGCCTTGCCGTTAGGCGCAAATGCGAGGTAGTCAATCCAATCCCCATAAACTAGCTCCCTAATGGACGTGCCGGTCTTCATATTCCAGAGTCGCAGCGCGTGATCGGCTGAGGTGGAAGCAAGGGTTTGCCCATCGAGAGAGAAGGTAAGACAGGTGACTTCGGCCCTGTGGCCTTCTAGGGTTGCGGAATTTCGACCTGTTTCTGCATCCCACAGACGAAGTGTCGAGTCGGCCGAGCCGGATGCGATATTCTTCCCATCGGATGCCCAGGCGAGACACATCACCTCGCCAGTATGACCCTTTAGAGCCTCTCCAATCGCTGTACCAGTCTCTCCGTCCCACCGAAAAAGCGTGCCATCGTCAGAGCCAGCTACAAGAACCCTCCCATCGGGCGACCAGGCGAGACACCTCACGTTTCCGGTATGATATTTCAACCGCCCTCCAATCGGTGCCCCCGTTCCCACATCCCACAGACGCACTGTCCTAAAAATGCATCCGGAGGCTATGGTCATGCCATTGGGTGAAATAGCAAGACAGGTGACAAAGTGGTCGTGCCCCACTGCCTATAGGTAATTCGACCAGTCCGTGTCACCACCCTTTAAGATGTTAGGACCAGCACTGATCAAGTTCCCGTAGGTTGAGCGTATTTGAGAGTTCACTGGAGCAATTGCCAATGCGGAGATGTAAGTGTGTAATGAACTTGCGTGGATGACATCCATATATTCCATGACGAAGCGTTCGGCATCACGTAGGAGGGGGAGCAGCGAGGGGTCGAATCTTGCGTCCACACCCCGAACCTATGGTACAAAACTCCGTCAACATAATTCACACCGAAACGAGTACTCGCGAGCATACCGTGACCCAAGTCTTTGCTGAACGAACCAACAAGACCGCCTCCTTTGCCTTTCCAAGTAGACCCATCACTTCTATCCAGAATAGCAGTGTCCTCTTCGCAAAAACTTCAAGGAGCGAATCAACCTCCATCTTCCCGTTCCTGTCTACCGTAATCTCGCCAAGGTGATCAGCCCAATGCTCGCAGGCGTACTGGAAAGCATAAGGGATATGGCGATGGATCCATTCCTGGAGATCATCGACTTCGGAGTTCAACATCAATGGGTCGGTGAGTCCGCATATGTTACGCGTGGGACAATTCAAACGCCGAAGGCAGTCGCCATCTTCTCATGCTGATCAGGAACGTCGAGGAAGAAGCGATCGTCACAACGGCCCTTGGTGGCGAGGAAATCTACGAAAGACTTGTGTAGGAACTGAATAGGTTTGCTGCTCGTGCTATCGCCGCCTGAGAAGGTAAGAAGGGATCCGAGATAGACCAGGACCTGGTTTCGGATTGTCTCTGCGATGACCTGAGGCGGTTCCGTCGCAGATGGCAGCAGAGAAGCTAAGGTGGCGATGGTGATTGGAGTTCGAGCGACCACAAGTATCCCGAGTGTATCGCGCAGCAATAAGAGTACTGGTTCATCGATATTGGAGGGAAATGCATGTTCCAACGCGGAGGAGTAGAGGTAATCGAGATTTTGAAGGGACGGAGACGAAAGAATGTGCTTTAGCCGCGCCACTGGATTGCGGTAGCTGGGATCCGCTACAAGGAGGACAGTTGTGGAAGCCCAGATAAACGATTCGCCTGCCATCCGAGCCAGCTCAACGCGCGCTTGCTCTCCTAGCCAGTTCTTATCCTTTATCCCGAACTTCCTAACCAGCGGCGGAAGACGATACTGCAAGTACAGCACGATATCCTTGTGCACAGTGGATGATCCCTCCACATCCAGTGAGAGTTGCTCCACCGTTGAGAACACTGAGTCCTCCTCGAGTTCGCCCTGAATGTCACGCTCGACTCGACTCGTGATGAAGAACTTGATACCAGTGGGTAAGCGGTCGTGATCACGACCTACAAGCTCGAGGAGCCTTGTGGCGTACTCTCCCTCACATTCGTCAACTGCGTCAATGACGATAACGAGCTTTGGGTTGGTATCAATAAGAGTAAAGAGGGGTTCGAGGACGAGCTTTTGGTATTGGAGAGTAGCGGGTGAAGTAGCGATGTCTGGGTCTCCCTGAATGGCTGCGATGATCGAATCCTGGAGCCTGTGTTCGGATAGAGATGCCAGTTGGCGGGAGATTTCAAGAATGCAGCGCCTATTTCGCTCGGGTTGACCGCGTGCGAAGTAGAAGCGTACTCCGAGGTACCTGCCTTTGCCATCTTTTCAACTGACCCGGCAACGGTTGTCTTTCCGCTTCCCGCCAGTGCCTTCAGCCACATGATGTGTTTGTCGTCGTATTCCGGCTCCTCTATCCATTGCTTAATTCTCGACAGGACGACTTCGCGAGTTCCTGGGGTCAGATGAACTCGTCGACTCTAGAGGCATTCGCGACATTGTTCCCACCGGTGCCAAGTCGTTCGAGTAACCTTTGTACATCTGTGAATAAACTCCGATGAGTACCCTGTTATCCGATTGGCGAGCCAAATTTCACTTACTCTCGTCCTATAAGAAACCCAGCAATGGTCAGCGTTGAAGCGTGACAGTCGGGATTTCCCTCACCTCAAGTCGGCTGTCAAGACCGACTATCCCAGCATGCGTAGCTCTAGCGACTGCGTTACTCTCCACCATGAGATTATCCGTGTTTTCTGCCACAACATGCGTATCCGATACAATGGCATTCGTGTCCCAGACAACGTGGGACGTGCTTTCTAGTACGGCATGTGTATCCTCCACCACGCCATGAGTCTCCATCGCAATAGCGTTGGTGTCCTCAACAGATACGAGTGTTGTAACGCTAATCTCTTCCTAATTCCACGAGTCGCCATTAGTGGCATACAGATAGTGATAAACGGCTTCCTTGGTGTACATACATCAATAATGCGCCGTGCCTCTTCGATCTTTTCCTTGAATGCAGCTACAACCACGGAGTCTTCGGCATAGCCGACGATCCTCTTCCAAGGATTTTGTGACTTCCACCTCCCCATCTCAGTCTCCACCTGGTGCAACGCCCTAAAGAAACGGGTAAGCGCTTAACATGCATGTACGATAGTAGGTAAACGTACTCGAGAAAATCAGTCATTGCAGTTTGCATCGCAGGGCTGGGTTGTCTGGCACCGATTCGTTCCAAAGGGCGAAGGGTGGAATTGGTCAACTTCGAAATGTACAGCGTAAGAGCCACTGCATCCTCCTTGTTCCTCCTGACTCCCTATATCGTTGCAACCCACGATTAGACTGGAGGAAGTTAGGGAGAAGGGGGATAATACCTGAGAAATCTCCATGATTTTTAGTGATGTCTTCGGGATGGCTAAGACGGCTTCCTTGAAGGGGGATGGGATGGGAAGTGTATCGAGCACATCCACAAGAGTCTCTAGAGTCAATCTGGCGGTTTGTGATGTGCTGTCACTCATATTACTGCAAGTGATGGCGAAAGATTTGAGAGTTCGTTGGAGCAGCGACAGCAATTCTTGGCGTTGGGTGGCTATAAGAGGTGACTGACACGATGCAAGAACATCCACGAGTATCACAACTGCGGTGCCGGTTTTGAAAGCCGCCGGGCCTATCCGCGAATAATGCTTGCGAATGCCGATGCAGGGTGGATGAAAGGGTTCCTTGAAAGCGAGTTATCGCATCCCGTGATCTCGATTGCCAGCTAAATGAATTCATACCATGTCAGGATCGTCGAACAAGGCCTCAATATTCGCTTGTAGGCACGGAGTTGTGAAATTGAATCTGTGCACTGGGGTAGTACCAGTGAAGTGGGTCCCTTAGGAGAGTTGATGAAGATGCCCGCAGGGGAGAAATTTGATTTTCATGTCCTCGATCAGGGGCAGGATTTTGCGGCCAGGCACAAATGCGCAGACAGGTACGAATCAATGCTCGACAACTCACTGACAATCGATCAATGATTTGTGTTCCATGCATGAGGTCTGGGCCGCGCAATATGGGCCACATTATAAAATTCAGTACATACAATTACTCAGTGACGTATCTGACGCGCGCATTATTTACGCACTGGCGACCCGAATTAACATTTATTTCCTTTTTGTAGTACCCAACTAGCTTCATTGTAACATCCTCTCGCGCGAGTCGCCGAACAAGGTATGTGTATGACTCTTCTTATGCGATGTTGTGTACATTATAAACTCACTGGGCCGCGAACACTATTGCTAGCCCAGGATATCGTCAATCTACCATTCGACATAGCACAACTTCTAGAAATGTGCTTTAGGTCAGTCGAGGTCATCGGCACTCGAGGGCAACGTGTACTAACGGTCTCTTAGATTCGTGATGGGCTGACCGCCGGAGGTTTCCGTGATACCGAAGAAATCGTTCTTGGTTGGTCGGATTACACTTCATAAGATCTATAAGTATTCTAACCTAAAATACGATCGTATTCGCAGGATATGATCATGTCGTGGACGAGCTCTCGGCTGAAATCATCGACCGGACCTGAACCTACTCCGGCATTGCAAAACCCCCTATGGTGTGTACAACTTACATAAAATTCGTCGCCTTTCCCGTAACCTCGAGTGCTGATTTCTACCCGTAACCTTGGATTGGGCTCTCTAGTCACCGAATTCAAATCTTATAGCTAACTGTAAGAACCTCTTTTTGCTCCCTCAGTAGTTGCTGGATGCGAATGTTGATGGACCTTCTTCTTGCTGCAGCCAAACAACGGTAAGAGGCTCCTGAAGAATAGCCTAGATATGATCCATTGAATAGAAGTCAGCGACGGGAGGCGTTATTTGGATTTGTTGGGTAAGCGAGATGTCTGCATGTGATATTCAGGGGCATCTTCTGCTCTGTAGGTAACAGTGAAGCCTATCGACTGACTTTCTGGAGGGAGAAGCGAACCGGCAAACAAAGACACCGGCAACCGCCAATCCCCCTGGACTATCAGACCCTGTAAAGGGCTATAAAGGGATGTGTGGCGTCGCTGCCACAAGGAGCCTCGGTTCCTGAAAAGTCTAAACGGCACAGAAGACCGCAAGGCGAGCTGACATCCATGGTCTATCCCTGTGGTAGCCCATTTGGAAGGGTTTAGTTGGGTCGCGCCTACGCTGTCAGGAAAACGCGCGTGAAATACCGTAGCGGCCTTTTTCGTCCAATAGCGGATTCCCTTCCATCCCCACCAAAAAAAAAAAATGGTAACAGTGAAGCTGGAGGACTCAATTTTTAGGCCGTGAAATGATAAGTGTCTTGGTGTATTACGTCGCCGGATATATTATGAACTCGCCATTTCGACCGCATTCTGGTGAATTACCATCAAGAGCCAACCGTAACGAATACTAGCAAATAACAAGATACAGTGGTATCTAGATAAATAAACGGGCTTATGAGACTCACTTGTTCAATGGGACACCCGACCCAGGACAACGTAAGTAGAAATATCAATAAGTGGAACTTGGGGGATTGATATCGCCAGTCTGGTACCATTGACCACCATGTCACGGTACAGCGGTCGCAATCCCGCAGGCACCCAGAACAGCCTCCTACTCTCACTATCCCGCACCCAGCCATCTCGATCAATATACCACGAAAAATCATTCTTCTCGCGTCGTTTTGCTAAAGATTCGGGTGCCAGGTGAGACGCAAGCTTCCAGGTCGCTATGTCCCAGACCAGACTACGCCGGCCGCTATCAGTGGACACAAGGAACTTCCTGTTGGGCGTGAATGTGAAACGGGCGATTTGGCATGAATGACCTGTCAACGGGGTTCCAATCTGAATGCCGGTCTTCGTCTCCCAGACGCATAGCGTGCCATCCCCATGACCGGATACAAGGGTCCCTTCGCCAGGCGAAAATGCGGCACAGACGGGGACATCTGATTCCTCTGTCAGCGACGCTACTATGCTCATGCCGGCGCCCACATTCCACAGACAGACACTACCAAGATCTGGGATGGAGGCAAAGATCTTCCCGCTAGGTGGCCAGACCAGGGATCTGATGTCGCCATAATGACTTTCCACCGCTTCTCCGATTACTGTCCTTGTCTCCGCATCCCAAAGTTGGACGGCCCCTCCTTGAAAGCCGGCGATGAAGACCTTTCCGTTTGGCGACAAGGCTAAACATGTAAAGGGGGCATGGCCCTTCAGCGACTGTCCGATAGGTGCGCCTGTCACCAGGTCCCAAAATTGCAGTGTTTCGTCGTCAGAGCCAGACACCAGAGTCGTACCGTTCCGGACGAACAAAAGACATGTGACACGTCCGTTATGACCTTTCAACGGCTCTCCCCAAGGTGCACCGGTCTCCGCGTTCCAGAGGCGTACCGTGTCGTCTGCGGATCCGGTGGCGAGAATTTTGCCGTTAGGTGCGAACATGAGGCAAAAGACGGATTCTGAGTGACCATCAGGCGGCTCTTCACTAGGTGCTTCAGCCTCCAGATCCCAAAGACGGAGAGTGTTGTCATCACCGCCCGACGCTAGCGCCTTGCCGTCAGGCGTGAACGCGAGACATTGAATACTACGGATGTGGCCTCTCAATGGTCCACTGATTGCTACGCCTGTCTCCGCGTTCCAGAGTCGTATCGTTTTGTCCCACGAACCGGATGCTAGAATCTTTCCATCAGGTGTGAACGCGAGGCAGGAAATACGGCCAGTATGACCGGTTAAGGGCTCCCCAAAAAGCGTCCTAGTCTCTGCGTCAAGTAGAAACAGTTCGCCCGACCAAGTGGCAACTGCAAGAGTATTTTTGTTGGGCGAGAACACGAGATCGTTGACACGGGGAAGTTTTTCCTGCACTTCGATGGATGTGCCGGTTGCGATGTTCCAAAGGCGCAGCCCGCGTTCTAAGCCGGAGGCCAGAATCTTCCCCTTGAACGACCAAGCGAGGCGGGTGACTTTGTGTGTATGACCTTTCAGCTTTTTATATTCCTGTCCTCTCGTCCCTGCGTCCCAGAGAATGAGGGTACTGTCTTGAGAACCAGAAGCAATCACTCGACCATTGGGTGACCAAGCGAGACAGGTGGTCTCGCGGTGATGCCGATCGAGTGTCGCAACATTTTCGCCCGTGTCCGCGTCCCAGAACCGTAATGTCCTATCGGACGAGCCAGAGACGAAACTCTTCCCATCAGGTGCCCAGGCGAGACATGTCACCTCCATAGTATGTCCCATTAGCGCGCCTCCAATTGCTGCGCCTATCTCTCCATCCCAACGACAGAGCTTCCCGTCTCTGGAAGCAGATACAAGGGTCTTCCCACTAGGCGACCAGGCGAGACAGGTCACACCGTTGGTGTGGCCTTCCAACTTCCCGCCAATCGGTGCTCCGGTTCCTATATCCCACAGGAGTAGTGTCTTGTCGTAAGATCCAGAAGCGATAGTGTCGCCGTTGGGGTTGATGGCAAGACAGGAAACGAAGACAGGGTGCCGCGACCCCGTCCACAGACAGCTTGACCACTCCGTGTCATCACCTCTCAGGAGTTTTGGACCCCCTCCAAGAAGGCTTTCGTACGTTCGGAGAAGTTGGGAGTTCCTTGGAGCAAACATCAATGCGGAAAGGTATATGTGTAATGCGCTTGTGCTGATGGGATCCATGAAGTTCATAATGAAGCGTTTTGCGTCACGCACGAGAGGGAGTAGCAAGGGGTCAAGATCGACGTAAATTTCTCGAGCAGTCGATCTATCTCGGCCCTGGTTCCACCACCAGGAGGGGCCGCGGAGAGGTGATCCGCCCAATGCTTACAGGCATATTGGAGGGCGTGAGGAATATGGCGGTGAATACGATCGGTCATGTCATCTACTTCGGAGTTCAACTTTGACGGATCGGTGAGCTGACAGATGTTGCGCTTGAGGTCGTTCATCAGTCGAAGGCATCCGAATGCCATCCTCTGTTGCTGCTCGGGAATAATAAGGAGGAAGCGGTCGTCACAACGACCCTTGGTGACAAGGAAATCGACAAACGATTTATGCAGGAACTGGACAGGTTCGTTGATGGCCGAATCACCATCCGAGAACATGACGACGGATCTGAGGTAGATTAAAACCTCATTTCGGATCCTTTGTTCCATGACTTGAGGCGATTCCCTCACGGTGGATAGAAGACACGCTAGGGTGGTGAGATTGAGAGGGGTTCGAGCAACGACAAGCATTCCAAGCGTGTCGCGCAACAACGACAATACGGAGTGGTCGATATTCGGCGGAAATCCGTGTTCTAAGGCGGATGAGTAGAGATAGTCGAGGTTTTGGAGCGAGGGTGTTGATAGAATGTGTTCTAGTCGCGCCGCTGGGTTGCGGTAGCTGGGGTCCGCCACAAGGAGGACAACTGTAGCAGCCCAAATGAACGAGTTGCCCGCCATTCGGGCTAGCTCCATCCGCTTAACCTCCCCAGGCCAGTTCTTGTCCCTTATTCCAAACCTCCTGACAAGTACTGGGAGGCGGCCCTTCAAGTACAGCGCGATATCCTTCTGCATGGCAGATGATCCTTCCACATCCAGCGAGAGGTGTTCGACTGTGGAGAAAATTGACTCCTCCTCCAGCTCACCCTGAATGTGAGGTTCAACCCGACTCGTGGCGGAGAACTTGATACCAGTCGGTAGGCGGTGGTGATCGCGACCAATGTGCTCAAGGAGTTTTATAGCGTAATCTTCTTCACACTCGTCGACTGCGTAAATGACAATAACCAGTTTGACTTTTGTATCAGCGAGGGTGAGGAGGGGTTCTTGGATGAGCTTCTGGTATTGAACGGCAGTGGGCAAGGTAGCGATATCTGGTTCTGCTTGAATGGCCGCGACGATCGAATCCTGGAGACTAGACCGGGAGACTGACGCCAGCTGGCGGGATATTTCGAGGACACAGCGCCTATTCCGCTCAGGTTGGCCCCGCGCAAAGTAAAAACGTGCCCCAAGGCATTGGGAAGTTTTTGCCATCTTCTCGACTGACCCGGCGATAGTAGTCTTTCCGCTTCCCGCCAGCGCTTTCAGCCACAGAATGTGTTTTTTGTCATATTCTGGTTCCATTATCCATCGCTTGATCCTTGCCAAGACGGCCTCACGAGTTCCGGGAGTACATATGTGTTCTTCGACTCCAGCGGCATTCGCGGCACTGCTACCAGTGCCTATACATTCGAGAAGTCGTTGAGTTTCTGCGAGAGGGAAAATCACTGTTAGTATGTAAATACCGTGTTCACGAGTTGAGCCACTTTTACTCTCATCCTACGAAAAGTTCAACAATGTTCAGAGACGAAGCGCGACATACAAATTGGGATGTTCCTAACCTCAAAACGATTCACAAGGCTAACAACGCCAGTATGCGTGGCTTTCGTAATGGCACTAGTGTCCACCAACATAGCCTGCGTGTTGGAAGTAACAGCATTCACATCTTCAACCAATGCGAGTGTTGCGATGCCAATCTCCATCTGATCCAATTCGCCCCCGTCAGCAAAACGAAGGAGGGATCACTGGTTTCCTGGTTCACGTACCTGGATGATGCGTCGCGCATTCTCTATCCTTTCCTTAAATGCGGTGATTGTCACTGTGTCTTCGCCGTAGTTAACAATCCTCTTCCATGGATTTCGCGAGACCAACTTGCTCGTCTCATTCTCCACGTCGTGCAGCGCCCTAAGGGGAGGTACGTTTAGCTCGCAGACGTCAAATGATGTGCAGACACCTTGAGACAGACTCATGGAAGTCAGTTATTGCCGTTTCCATCGCTGGGCTGAATGGTCTAGCCCCGACGCCCGTCAAAGGACGGAGGGTGGCATCGGTCAGGTTTACAATATACAACCCAAGGTCCTTGGCGTCCTTCTTGTTTCTCTTAACCCCCTGTTCAGAATCAGAAGACGATCAGGCCAGCAAATACGGACCGAGAGACGACCAACCTGAGAAATCTCCATGATTTTTAAGGCGACCCTCGGAATGGCCAAGACAGCGTCTTTGAACGGGGGCGGGATGGGCAATGTCTTGAGCACAGCAATCAGAGTGCTCAAGGTCAATGTAGCGTTTTCCGATGCGCTTTCACTCATGTTGCTGGTAACGACAGGAAGAGTCTAGAGATTCGTCGAAGCAAAGTATAATCAGGCAGGCACGACACGCCAAGCCAGAAAAAAGCGCGGCACCAAAGGTTGTATCCAACACAACCCGCGTTGTGCACGAAAAAGGAATTCAACCTATTCGGGTTGGATTGCTAGCTGGCGGTGCATAAGTCATTCTAGCCGCTTGAATTGAATTTGAATTCACTGGGACCTCGAATCCATCTCCAAAAGAGAGAATGCACGTGAGAGAGAAAATGTGCCACCAAATGTTGCTAACTCACCTTGGCTTGGGCGCTTGCTTAACCTCTTGTGGAGGCAAGATTACAAGCCCTAAGTTTCAAAAACCTTTATGATAACACTCAGGAGAAAATGGCAAAACAAAGAGGGGGATCGAGAATGGATGTGATCCATAAGACCCTGAACTATGTAGAAGAAAAGTCAGGTGATCACCCAACTGAGAATGAACTCTGGGTAAAACTGAGAACCTCTAACCTCAGGGCAACAGTCATAGACTTTGTGTGGCAAGCATTACACAATAAATTGATATGTGGGGCCTACATACAAAGATGGGGTGGCCAGTGGGCAGAAAAGGCAAACTGTGAATGTGGGACCCTGGAAACAGCAGAACACATCCTGTCAGTATGTAATACTAGAACATGGAGGAAAGCTGCTTGGAACAAAGCAGACTTCCTCCTAAGCAATTTAAGAAAGACAAAAGACTGGGTACAACCTCTTGAGGGAGCCCCTTATGAAAGGATCCTGTCAGCACATCTCAAGTTTGGAATGAGTAAGGGTGAAGGACACAGTCTTCTAGCCAAGATAATGGCAGAAACTGCCTATGTAATATGGAAGCTAAGAAACACAAGAGTTATAAGGGATGAAAATGTACCAAATAGCAGAGCAGCAGCAGCAGTGAGGTCAGTTGTAATGGCTCTGGCTGAGGCAGATCTAGCTACAGCTAGACTACCAGAAGAGAGACTCAGACATGGTGAAGATCCTTCATCTGAAGCTAGAGTCCAGTACCTATGGGAAGGCTTAATAGAGCTGAATCAGGGTACTCTCCACTGAATTGCTGGTATAGGATGAGGTGTGCATGATGATTGGCTCCCCCACTCAATGATGGCATAGTGCTGGAGGGCAGGGTTTCTAGCTGGGCACAGGAGCTCTTTGGTGACCCATTGGTCACTTGTAATCTCCCAACCATGTCCCACAGGACACAAACCCTATGCAGGTTGCACTGCACATCCTAAGGATGCAGAAGTCAGATGAGAAACTCTGGCAAGCTGTATGGGTGGTTGCCTGTTGGCAACCCTGAGGTGGGTTTACCGGGTGCAAACCCCGGACTGTCACAGGCCTCTCAGAGATGAGGAGTCTGTTTCATTCATAAGGAATTCCCACACCCAGTCATCAAAAAAAAAAAAAAAAAAACCTCTTGTGGAGGTGTTATATATGCGAAATGCTGAATTGATTTACACGGAACTGCTCCTGAGGGGTTAGACATCTCCGCAGCAGTTCACTTCACCGCTGATGGGACCTTCCTGGAGGCGGATTCATACTCCAACAACGCTGAGGTCCACAGCAGGTCATAAAGCACTGGTTACACAGTCATCATGAAATCAATATACCTTGAGTTCGGGATGTCCGCATCTGGTGGCATGAGCTGACCACAAGGCGATGGGATTTATCAAACCAGGGATCTCTGGGTTGGAGTGGAGAGCGGATGGAGAGTTTTGGTGAGTTGCAAGGATGACAACGTTCTGGAGGTTTGGGATTGGTGAACAGAAGTAGGGAGGAGTGGAGTCAGCGGCCAAAATCCATGAAAAACAACCATGCCGCTGCTGTCCACGTCAGTTTCTGTGGGTTCCATATCCTCCGTGCTTCAAACTTAGCTTGCTTTTGATCAACAAACGCACGGAGTTAAGGCGACCGCTTGATTTCCCTGAAAAATTACCTCCTCATTACAAGGGGCAGTATTAGCGAAACAAGGTCTACCAGCGCATAGATGACCACATTCTAAACACCCAGCAAAGTCTTTTCCGTCCAATTCTCCCTTCACTTCCGAGAATTCCTCCCGTTCGCGGGCCGCCATGCAATCCCCTCATGTTATACACATACCCGTTCTTGAATGAAATCGTAGAACTCATGGATACGCATGATGTGAGGAAGGACGTTAGGCAGTCTTTGAAGGGGTACAGTGCCAAGGTTTGGAAGATAGGTATGAGGCGAAGTCTGGGAAAAGAAATGGGACTGGAATAAGCTTATTTATAATCCGATAAGCCATGTGTAGCGCCGAGGGAGATTGTATCGCATATGTTTCCTTTTTGGATGTACAGTATTGACGGAGTCCAAAACCGAGCAACATTAAATATCCGTCGCATAAGAGTCTGAACACTGCAGACATGAGTGATATTATTAAGAACAGGGCAGGAGACGAGTGCATAGAATTTATCCCGTCAATTCACCTATATGATAACCCATCGGACAGTGTGTATCCCCTCTCCGCCCACCTATTGGCCGTAAAGTCAACTATGACCGTCACAGACATCCTCGTCCCCTGATCACCTTCTGCGGATTTCTTTCTATTCACGGTATCAACCAGAGACTTGGACATCGACCATTCTGCGGGACGTTGAGTAGGCCCATGGGTCAGCAAGTTCTCGATCGAGGTCTTAGATAACCAGACCTCGTCCCCCGCCAGCCGGAAGATAGGAATCCCGTGTCCCTGCTATCCCAATGGCATGCGGTGCTCGAAGGTTATTGCGGAATTCCCCGCGCTACAATGACTAGGCAACATTCAATGCGGATAGAAGGGGGTGAGGGGAGCCGCCATGAATCTAGAGTACCAGGCCAGATGTGCACAGGGCTGGGGAGCATGCTGTGATGGCCGGTCGGCGTCGCAGCTCTTGAATATAGAGATCTGGCCCATATTGCACAGCACGGTCCGGAAGCTTGGGCTAGGGACTGGATGTTGATAGTGCACGTAACGGTGCGACACTATCTGCACCCACATCGGATTGGCTGAAAGTAAGCTGAATATGGGAGTGACAGAGGAGTGAACCAGACTTCGACTGAGCGCTCACGTTAAACAAATCTATTGTCCACAACAGGGCGGCAAAGGATCGCCAACCTGTCCTACATGAACTGTTGTGAAATCCAAGGCACGAGGTCGCCGATCGATTGAGCCACGCGGACCCTGTCATCGAGGGAGCTCTATCTACATCAGTGTCGACGCTAAATGACCCAGTGTTGCTTGGCTTTTGTCCCGAGATCATAAGCCAGGACGCCACGCATCATTACAAATAGCGGTGGATCGTCTACTTCAATCTCGAGCCTACTACTCCTCGATCCCGCTACAACCTCCCTGACCCTTGACTTGGCTTTTCTTTTCTTTTCTTTTCCTTTCATGACAACTAGATCCAGACCAATCGGACCTGAAGGGGTCTACCGAATCAAGTCGGTGCGATACCCGGAGAACCTTTACTTGACCCTCGATACGCAAGACCAAGTCCACTTAAAACCGTTCCAGCAAGATGACGCTGCGCAGAAGGCAAGTCTTCTTGAGGTGGTGGGACTACATGTAGTTCACGATAACAGGGATTATATCATCATCCTCGACAGTCACACCCTAATCTTTGCTGACTTTTAATATCTGGGGGCAGTGGCACATTTCATACGATGCACAACCCACAGGCTGGTCGTCTCTCACCGCCCGAAACTGCCTCACAAGCAGGGCACTTGGTTACTCCCACTCCAGTAACTTGATGATCGGGGTCGCACTAGCAACGTGGAGGCTCATAGCGCCGGATTCAAGCCCGGATATGTTGTGCGTCCCTCATCTTTGCACCTACGCATGGCCTCAATAATTTTGGAAACCCCATAGCCTCTATTTGGATGATGAAAACGACAAAATATATCATCGAAGTAGATTTAATGGCATGAACGTATGTCAGCCTACGTTGTCATGAGACCCCTAAAATTAACGCCTTGATTTATCTCAGGCCACCGAAGGGCACCCCCCTGCGAGTAGATCAGCGCTATCGTTGGATCTAAATTACTAACCTAATTTATGGCACAGGGCTGGTTTACATATTCTCGGCGTTATGCCTTCGAAGGTCCAATCCCTGCAACGACTCCAGCAACAACGACAACCACTGGTCTTTCTTCCGCAGGCGCCGCGCCCACTTCCCCAATCACGACCTCCACAGCAGATACACCTTCTGCGCCACCTACAGGAACGGGGCAAAACTCTAGCGCTTCCCCCAAAGACACTGCTGTGCCACCAAAAGCACCTACGCCTCCATCCACTGCGTCTTCTACGGAGATAGGAAACACCGATGGACCCCCCTCTATTGCAACCGAGTTCGAGCGTTTTTCTTTCGGTCTCACAATGGAGAAGGCCATAGAATCCGGACCATACGACATCATCATCGTCGGAACAGGCATCGGCGGCGGAGTTTTGGCCCACGATCTATACGAAACCAACTCCAGGATCGGTGACGCTGCTCAGAACATCTTGGTCATTGAAAAAGGCGGCCTTATCTTCCACTCTCACTGTCTGAACACCTCCCGTTCGGAAGGTTCAGGCGATAACCGCGGGGAACAAAACGAAACAATCTTTGCGCACTTCAAGGAAGATTACAAAGTTGAACTCAAAGATAGTACTGAGTCTGGCGCACCCCCGGCCACGTGGAAAGGCGGACCTATGTATTGTGTCGGTGGCCGCAGTGCTGCGTGGGGCCTGTTCGCCCCTCGTGTCCACGATGGGACTTTGGCCCGATGGTTCCCAAAGAAAGTCGAGGCGGAGCTGAAGAACACCTACTTTGAGGTCAGGAAATTTTCCATTTAGGGTGCCCTCATTGACCATAGCTCGTCAACTCTCATCGCAAAACAGAAAGCAGAGGCATTACTCAATCTATCCCTACCAACCTCCAAGATCATCCATCAGCACCTTCTTGAACGGCTAAACATCTCAACCGATAACACCTTTGCTGTCAACTGGCAATGGGCAAGAATGGCGTCCGAGTTCAAGAACTCTGGCTCGGCGTGAGTCGGACAACCAACAATGAACTGTAATATGGGAACTGACATCGTTATGATTGCACAGTGAAGGAGCGTATAGCACGATTGACAAGCTGCTCGAGATCATGATGAGCAGACCTCCGGCCTCCGATGACCCCGC
This sequence comes from Tulasnella sp. JGI-2019a, assembly GCA_019633535.1. Taxonomy (NCBI): domain Eukaryota; kingdom Fungi; phylum Basidiomycota; class Agaricomycetes; order Cantharellales; family Tulasnellaceae; species Tulasnella sp. JGI-2019a. Next base: position 83,591 of record WSUE01000084.1, on the reverse strand, counting down.
TGGCAACGAGCGGGCGGAGCATGTCAACTTCAAGATGCTCCTCCGGACTGAAGTTAGAAAAGTCGAACTGGATACCGCCACAAAGACCGCCACCGGTGTCATTGTCAGGGCGACCGGCGGCGGTCCGGAGAAAACGATCAAGCTCAAAGCTGGCGGGAGGGTCGTCCTCGCTACTGGGAGTGTGGCGTCTCCTGCAATCCTGCTTCGCAGCGGTGTCCGACTAGGGAAGGAGGCTGGGCATATCACCGATCACGACATTCTCTATCGTTCCGTCTCGTTCCGCTACCTCAAGCCCGAGTATAGGGATGAAGTGGGGCCCATGAAGCTTCAAACGTTTTTCCTCATGGGCACTAGGGATCGCCGATTCGGATTGGCCAACATGTCGATCGACGCGTCCTCCTACCTTCCTGGAGCGAAATCGTCCGAGAAGAACCTTCACCAAATGATTATTTCGTTCATGCTTCCCTGCGCTCTGGAGCCCAGTTGTAGCATCACCCTCGAAGGGGATGAACCCAAGGTGAGCAAGACGCTCGTAGCATATACATGATGATATTCATTCTTCTTTTGACGCAGGTCGTCATAACTAGAAGTCAAGAGTACAACCAGGAAGATCGTCGACACTACTTGAAGAGGATGGAGGACGTCACAAAGAGCGCCATCAGTACAATGGAGAAATACCTCAAGGCGGAATTCGTCGACGAAGACAGACCTGGAGACTATCTTTCGTATCTAGAGCTCGGAGGCGCCGCGCACGAGCTGGGTTCATTGCCGATGCCGGGCCGCGGCAGGAATGAGCTCCACTCGATCGACGAGGATCTCAAGCTCTGCGACTACCAAGGGATCTACGTCTGTGATAACTCCATCTTCCCCATGTCGCCTGCGGCAAACCCAACTCTCACTCTCGCGGCCCTTTCCATCCGACTCTCTCGCGCATTGGTCGCGCGGGATCGCCAACGCGCCACCAATGCGGACACGATCTGGATTGTCAACCATTCTGGCGAAGCCATTAAGGTGTGGGTCACGAATTACGGGAATGTCACCCGACCTGCATCGGAGCTTGAAGCTAAGACCCTCCGTGGTGGCGAGGACTTCAGTGTGACAAGGAGGTCAGGAGTCAATGAAGCAGTCATGGTCTTTAGATTGGACCGTGCCGCTTCAGTGAAAACGCCTGGCTCGGTGTCATTCTCGACGAAGCCGGAGCTATTTCTTGCTCACCCTGGTTTGTTACCTGTTACAGTCCATTGAACGTTGCATGATATCATTGCTCGTTGGAATTGAAAATAATGTGCATACTTTACTACTGTTGCCATCGCTGAGAGCAAAACCTTTTCAATGCCAGCATCGGATCAAGTTAGGACATTACGTTCCTTCATGGGATTGTTATGTTTCAGTCGTCGTAATAGCATCTGTTTCGTAGCACGCATCCACTTTAATCGCTACTGTCTGCAAGTAAGCATTGGAGGATATAAGATGACGTACCAGAGATGGCCGGCGATGTGCGGTAGTGGCGGTATTAGTATTACACCTAGATTCGGATTGCGAGTTGCGAGGTAGGGCTACCTCACAAGACTGGTCGTGAACATCGCCCAACCAGCAAATGCAACGGTCAAAGTACAGGGGCACGAGCAAAGGAATTTATATTCTTTCATCCTTAGTGTTGGGCCACCTCTACTAATACTATGAGTAATACATCTGGGCGGGTCTTTCCCCTTCCTCTCCTACAATACAAGTCAGATATAAAATGTTGTACAACAACAGTAGTCGCGGGATTAAATCATTAGAATCCAAAGGAGTGTATGTTTGTGAGATCGTGGTTTCAGATCAAGGAATATGGAAAGGGGCGTAGAAAGAAAAGGGTACAACAGTAACAGCGAGAAGGAGAAGAGAGTGAAAGGAAGAGTAAGTAAATGAATAAGGAAGAACAAGACGAGAGAATAGAGAATAGATCAAACAGGAGGAAGTCAACAAAGGGCGTGAAATGAGCGTGACGTGTTCGATCACAGATCGTGTAGGCGTTGGACAGTGGGAGGATATACATATGAAGGATTGTTGGGTCATGATCCACAGGCCAGATGGGGTTTGAAGGAGACGATGGGAATCGAATGAAAAGACCAGAGGGTGAATGCGAACGAGGTGAGATTGATTGATGGATGTCAATAGCAGTGAGGAACAATCGGCCTGAGGTTGACGTGACGGAGGCAGTGCGGTCGACGGAATCGAGGAGGCTTATATTCCGACGTCCCAGGAGCGAGAGGCTGCAGACACCAAAGAAAACGTCAGCTGAAATCCAACAAAAAGCGACACAAGAAAACTCACAGGTAAGCCAGCTTTGGCATTGGACATCGCCCGTTTTCTCGTCTTCACACTTCCCTTAATGAACAGGCTCGTATTTGTGCTCTGCCTCGCGTCCTCCGCAGCTTCACACGTCCTCTCAAACCCATCGCGACCTAAAAGCGCGTGGAAGAACGGTACACATTCGGAGTTCGCAAGGACGTCGAACGGTGGTAAGCCCCTCTCGACCGTCTGATAGACTTTTGCGCTCTCCGCTTCCTCCTGGATGACGAAGATGCCAGGGTAGGCGGCTTGCATCGCGTACAACCAGAACCATATAGGTGGCGGTAAGGAATCGACGTTGGCAGCGACGTCATCCAAGTTGTTCATCCACGAGTTGAAGACGAGTCCCATGGTGATGTGACGATGGGCCTTAAGGGAGGAGAACTGATGAGCAATGGATTTGTTCCAAAAATGCCCTCGACCTTCGGGAGACGTAAATGTCTTCGGCGATGCGGGGAGTAGGAGCGCGTTCGTCTTGGTCGCGTGAGGGTTGGCAGGTTGAGGGCGACGGGGATCGGGATAGGGAGGTCGGGTCATGTTGTACTTAAAGGTCAACGATCCCGGAGCTGGTACCTCTCGAATCCAGCCATAGTCCTTCTCCAGAGCCTCGGCGACGCGATAGAAGAGCTCCATCATCAGCTCCTCCTTCGGAGCGACGTCCTCCAACCTAGCCTGTTCCTTCCACTCTGCGAGATGCTCAGGATCCGCGTTGAAGATGACCTTGTGGGTGTGACGGGTAAGAGGATAAGGGAGTGTGATGGCGTGATAGTTAGGGAATTGGGGTGAAGGAATACCATGGGCACGTTCGGCCTTCTCCCTGATGAGGTTCTCAAGGTCTTCTTCTGTGTTGAGGGATTTGTCAACGAACGCGGACCAAACCTTGTTGAAGTTGATATCGGAGGGTGATTTCGCCGGTGGTGGCGCCGGGCGAGTAGGTGTGGGCGTGGTGCGTGAACGGGAAGGAGTGACCCGGTGTTTCGGAGGTGGTGGCGGCGGGTGGCGATCATCGGAAGGCGACGTGACTACCCTGATAGGCTCGTCGCGATTGGAAGGTAATGCAGTAGTGTTCACCCGAAGAGAAGGTTGTCTCTGAGAAGATGTCGAGGGTTGAACAAGGGTAGGGGCTGGTGATGGTTGAGTGCTAGGGACGGCTGGTGATGGCTGAGGCTTGTTGTGATTGATCTGGATATAAATACGGTTGACACCGGGTGTCGCGGCGTCTTCACGGTTGTGGAAAAAGGTGCTAGGTAAGGATTGGACGACGTGAGACTTGGTGATGGTCGGTGGTTTGGAGTGATGGCGAAGTGGTGCGAGGTTGGTGGAGTTGACTGACGAGGCCAGGGCATGACTATCGCGGGGTGACGACTCAGTCGAAGATCGCGATGACAGCGATGTACGAGTAGAGCACGTTGAAGAATAAACGGATGAGGTGGAGCGGATAGACTGAGTGGCAGAGGAGCAAACGGACGCCGTTGATGAGATGGAGTACTTAGATGAGGTGCTACTGCTGCGGCCCAGTTCAGACGATAAGTTGGAATCCGTCGCATGTCGATGGAGGCTCTTAGACATGCCACGATGAATGGTCTGAGGTGGACTAGAGCGAGGAGGAGCAGACATGATAAGGAGGGAAGGGGAAATTGGGTGACTGTTAGGATATTGGCCCGAGATATCGAGGGGTAGTTCTATATACCCCTGTACCATTCTTACTTTTGGTCCCCCGGATCTCCAATTCAATTGAAAAAATTTGGATAGCGAGTTGATTTTGGTAATTTGAGAGTCCGATGGCAATGCGAAGTTGAGAGAGACTTGAAGGCGGAGATGTGCCAAACGGCACGTGGAGACAAAGGTGACCACCCTCAAAGTCACAAACGTCCACTCAAAGACCCTGGGGTATTCGATCTGGGATCCGATTGATTGATACGACACCCAACACGAGGCAACGTTCTGGACCGTTTTATGTACCCATGATAGGACTGGGCGACGTCGGCGGAGGTCGGCAGTGTTATCGTCCGCCGTTTATCATGAGCGTCGCTGCTGTCGATAATATCGAGACAAAGTGTACACAGTAGACTGGCCGGTGACAAAACAGAGAAGGTTGAGGAAGATCAGCGCCTCAAGCTTAGGGCCAAGTCGATATGTCGCGGCTAATGCGGTGTGTACGTGATGACCGATGCTCCGTTCACGCAAACGATCGTTGATGAAGTAACAACAAGGGGTGAGGTTTTTTTTTTGCTAGAGTGCCTGAGGCCGAGATGGGGTCCACGGGGATCGTATTGGCAGACTCGGCCATTCAGCGAATAGCAGGGCAGATTGAAAAGGCAGGTAGCCTGGACTGCGCACCACAGATCGGCGTTAGACGCAAGATGATCTGAACTGTCTGAGAACCAGTAGGAATAAGTATGGATAGGCATCGGAAAGCGTGGCAACCCAGCGAGAAAGCAAGCACTCACTGCAGTTACGCGGGCCAATCGGCTGCAAACATTGCTTAACGACCACCGCTGGCAGCAACATGTCAAGTTTGAATGGATACCCTCCAGCTACCAGGGCCCCTATGGCAGGAGTCGGTCACAGATAGCGACAATAGGAACGAATACGTGGAGGGGAAGGATGGCGCCTGTTCAGCGAAGAGTAGATCGTTTGAGTCGATTGCATATTGCCAACGAAGAGACTTTTCCAGGAGCGGGATCCGGTTGCACTGTATCAAGCTACACGCGTCAGACTATGGAGCGGGCCAGAATCGGATAGTGGAGAGTGCTCACCAATCCTATATTCATCTGGTAGAGCACTCTTGGGATGTATACGTTTGGATGGTGCAGCTGAACCTGACACAGGTCGAAGAGGCAACGGATGGTGCAGATACGAGCAGATTGGGTGGTGCCGGTCATCGAGAAGGTAATGTAGCCGTTTCGAAAGGGCAGTTTCCGTGGTGTAGCCTCGCGACCCTAGTGATTCAGCTGACCATTTCTCCCTCAAGCGCAACAGATGCGATACACGTATTCGTTACTGAGAGGTAGGAGTAGGCGGGAATAGGGGAATGAGGGCGGCGGTGGTTTTTGACCATTGTCATTGTTGTGCACAAAATCGCCCTGCTGACATAGCCAAAATTCTCAGGGCTGCACCTTAACAAGTGGCGTCCAACGGACAAGCGGCGCTACCAATACCGGTTATATCAGTGTCTAGGCTAATATTTCGAAAGGCGATACGCAGAGGTCGATTGGACAGTTCACACAAAATCATCCATGTCGTCGCCATGATCACCACCACTGAACCGCTGCCTCTCCACTTTGCACTCTATCTTACTCCTTACCGTCTCCCAATCCGGTTTCCCACCCCAAGAGCCCATTATATCATCCAGCCCATCCTCTGGCATCTCGTCCCACGCCGCTTTCAGGTCTGCCATCCGTAACCTCCGTTGCCAGATGCTATCCGGATAAACGTCCACTAGCACAAGCTTTTCTAGGTTCGGTAGAGAAATGGCTGGGAACAGTGCTGCTGAAGGTGTGACGCAAATGGATTGACCGAGGTGGATGTGACGTAGATCCGGGTGGGTAGTATGACCGAGGTGAAAGAACGGGCGGCAGTCGAGACAGTTGACGTTAGTGAGTTTAAGCGAGCGCAGCTTGGACCAAGTCCAGAAGGCTTTGGAGAGCGTGGTGGTAATTAGCGGGACGATCTTTTCGTGGTGGATATATAGTCAATTTTGTATATCGGGGGAAGTGTACTAGATGTGGCCATGACGACATACCGCTACTGAAAACTGATGATCAGGATCGGGCGATGTCCACTCAAAACATTGAGGACTAGCATTCGAGCGTCAAATTCAGCGGTCATCACGTATACGAAATTGAAAGGCGATCCAGTTCCTCTCACTTGACACTTCGAAACCCTTGATAAGTCCACCCCGAAGTCTGAAGATACGAGTTCACCGCCATCTTCAAAGCATGAAGGTCTTTGGTATCCACGCAATACTGCAATAGATCCGATATCCTGGCAAGCAGCTCCGTCACCGAGGTGGTGATGCTTTTCGTGAACGTAATCGATTTGGGGGATAGCTTCGGATACTCTCGATCGCGATGGATAAAACAAAGTATTTGCGGATACGATCTGAAAGTAAGATTCGTGTTTAAGATGGGGAGAGCGATTGCAGCCCATGAAGAGTGGACGCATAAAATAGATGAAGGACAAGGGTGAATGTCGAGGGATAGGGTGAGGATATGCTCGAGCAATTCCGTAGGAAAATTCTCCATTAAGTGACGGCAATGATCGTAGAGCCCAATATCTGCCACCGGTGGTAGTAGAGTACTTATCAATTTATCGTGGGACCGTTTTTCTGTAGTCGCCGGGTCGAAGCTTTTAGAGAGCTTAAGAACGTACTGATGTTATGGTATGTCTTAAACGTTGGAAAGTGTAAAGTGTGACAGATGCTGCAATGTGAGCCCCAGGAAGGTGGCTCTACGGAGCGAAACAATTACAGCAGCCGTTGATCTGTTGCATAGCTTCGATCCCCGGTAACTAGTATCATGAAGATTCCTCCAATAACAAGGCTTGCGTGAAAGTAGGCGTCGATTTGACTAATCATATTGATTCATCCTCATGATCACTGCCACCAAAATCACTCAACCCCCGTACCCCCACCTTAAACTCTATCTTTCGCTTCACCACCCCCCCAGCCCAGCCCCCTACCGTCAAAGGCCATCGTATTATATGGGTCATCGATTGGCATCCCATCCCACCCTGCTTTCAGATCCGTCACATTAACCTTCGTCGCCAGGTAGTTTGCGGGTAAACGTCCGCCAGCACCAGTCTTTCCAAGTTCGGTAGAGAGGCGACAGGGGACAGTACTGTCGAGGGTTTCACCCGAATGGACTGGCCAAGGTGAATGTGACGAAGATCTGGATGGGTGGTGTGATGGAGGTGAAAGAACAAGTCGCCGCGGGAACAATTGAAGTGAGTTTGAGAGAGCGTAGCGCCTAGACCAAGTAGAGAATGATTCCGAGAGTTGGCTGCATCTCGAATAGTTGATCTGTTTTATTCATTTTAAATTTGAAGGTATCAACGATGTGCGTAGTGTATGACATACCAATGCAAGATTGGGTGGTGTCCACTCAAAATACCGAGGGCTAGATTGTACGAACGTCAAAATCAGCGACCGATACATACACAGATCACAAGTTAACCCGTCTTACTTGACATAACAAAACCCTTCGCATTTTTGGTCATTACCAATGCGCTCAACTACGGCCAAATTTCAGAAAACGAAGAAGAAGAAGAAGAAGAAGATGTAATCATATTAAAGTCCGTATCTGTGCCATATAGGCTTACGAAGGGCTACAACGAGGAGTTCAAAACACGAAGATCCTTCGGATCCACGTGAAATTGCAACAGGTCCGATATCTTGACATTGTGATGCTCTTCAGGAACGTGATCGATCTGGGAGACAACTGTACATCACGGTTGATGAGGCGGATGATTCGCGAATAAGATTTAAAAGTGAGATGGATGTCGAGGATAGGGAGGGCGATCGCAGCCTTGGAGGGGTGGACGCATAGTATAGAGGAAGGACATGGGTGATTGTGGAACGATAGGGCAAGGATATACTCGAGCAATTCTGTAGGGGACTCTCCATCGGGTGGTGGTAATGAAGATGTCCGTCGGAATGTATGTTCCTTAGTAGCCGTGGGTCATAGAAAGGGTCCCCATTGCAATTCTTCCCAACTACCAAAAAGTGCGATAGATGTAGAAATGTGATCTCTAAGGCACCAATGCTGGCATGAAATTAGGCGTCGATTCAACTGGCCAAGTTGACTTATTCTTAATCGTCTCAATGATCACAGCTACGATCACCACCAGACCTTCCCATATTTAACTCTATCTTCTGTCTAACCATCTCCCAATCTGGCTTCCTATCCCCGGAGCCCATTGCCTCATCCAGCCCATCTTCTGGCATCTCGTCCCACGCCGCTTTCAGGTCCACCATCCATAACCTCTGTTGCCAGATGCTACCCGGATAAACGTCCACTAGGACGAGCCTTTCCAAGTTCGGTAGAGAGATGACTGGGAACAGCGCATGGAAAGGTGAGACCCGGACGGATTGTCCGAGGTGGACGTGGCAAAGATCCGGGTGAGTTGTGTGGCGCAAATGTCTGAACAGGTGGCAGTCGGCACCATTCATGTGAATGAGTTTAAGCGAGCGGAGCCTGGACCAAGAGGAGAATGCATCTGAAAGCTTGGTGACAAAAAAGATGGTCGTATATAGAGAAATCAGCTGATCTGTGTTTCGGGATCGGGGGACGGTCCGTTGGAAAGGGCTATGACATACTAATGTTGAAATCTGGGCTCAAATAATTGGGGGCTAGATTGTAGCATCGAGTCAGTGACTGCACGAGATTTAGGATGAATATTCCCACTCACTTGATGCGATGAAATCCTGAACGGGTCAGCGGCAGCACGTCCAAGTCCATGAGTATGAGCCCCGATTCTACCGTCACCTTGAGATCACCGAGCTCCCTGGTATCCGTACAACGTTCCAGAATATCCGATATCCATCTAAATAGCTGAGGCACATCGGTATAGATTCGGTTCGTGAACTTGAACGACTTGGAAGATAACTTGGGGAACCGTTGATCGCGTTCGATCAAGCGGGATATTTGCGAATAAGAGTTGAGAGTTAGATGTGTGTTTAGGATAGGAATGGCGATTTCGGCCCAGGAAGAGTGGGCGCATAGTATCCAGAGAGGGCGAGGATGGTCGTGGAGGGATAAGATGAGGATCTGTTGAAGCAGTTCCACCGGGAGTGTGTCCATTGTGCAAGCGTGGGACAAGGCCGTTCCTGGTTTTTCGCAGTGTCGCATCGGTTGATGCTGTGTCTCTTCAACTATTGAAATGCAACGAGACAGGGGGATATAGTGGATATGGGAGTATAGACAGGATTGACGTGGCCAGTAAACTCAATCCGTTGATGAACGGAGCGCGCCAACCAGATTAAAGTTGTGGGTCTCTGATATTGCAGCCAGACGCCTCGAGGTGCTCACTTTACTGCAGCAGAGGGTCGCGATCACACCATATCCAACGTCGAGGGAATGCGTCAAGGTCGGACCGACGCGACTTTGAGTGGCTTGCAGCCACGAATGTATTGATCGCCTATTCTTAGCTAATATTTATGAAAAGTGGGCTGATCTTGCCGCCTTGGCGTGTTGTGTTGGTAGCTCACAATCACGTGAAACGAACGAACCATAAGAACGCGACCCGTCAGGGTTGAGATGTTCCTTAAGACTACCATCTTCGGAAGCCTTCTTAGCCCCCCTTCACAGCTCCCCAGCTTTCCATCGAGTAAACCCAACGTTTAACAGCCTAACATACTCTCAATTTCCATGCCTCCACGAAAGCCGATTATCTCGGCGAGAACGAAGAAGGTGATAAAGCGAGCGATGAGGAATCCAGCGATGAGGGTCCTGGAGCTCGGCGTTGAAACCCTGGCTCAAAGCACCGTTCCTTACTTCTGCGATATCCTGGCCGTGGAGCCCTTCAATAACATTCCAGCTCACATCCATCATAGCGTCTCTTTAGCTCTCATTTTAGTTTCGCCTGAGGAGGTGTTGAACCTCCTTTCCATCTTCTGCACTGGCAGTATCGCTCGACGTTATTTTAAATCCGATCAAGTACGTATGGGTGCACCTGTTAGGGACGCGATGATTATCTCACTCCACTCGCTTTCCTCAGATGACCGACGGTGAGGAGGAATTGGAGGTCGTCGCCCTCATCGTACCTACTCCTCCACCCCGCCGTAAACCCAAGGTTCTCAACCCCCTCCCGCCCAAGAAGCCCGCACCCGAGCCGGAACACGAACTTCCAGACCTTCGCACCCTGCGCACTCAGTGGCAAGATGCCGCGGTTGGACTTGGTGTTGAGGTGATCACGCTTTACATTGTGTGGTCCGTCAAGCCGCTCACCCACACTCTTTCCCTCCTCCTAGCCCGTCGACGGTCCGCTCAAGATCCCCGTCAAAACCGCCTACATCGAAGTCGAGGAACCGCAGTTCACCGTAATCAAGCCCGCTTACCAAACGGCCAAGCTCAAACGCGTCGCAGGGATCTCCAAACTCGGGAGTTGTTCAATCGTTGCAGCCGCCGTTCCTGACATCGCCCCGGTTCAGCGTCCACGCCTTGTCGTGTATCGCAACGGCCGTGTCATGGATACGCGTCCAACGGCTAAATTGGCTCGTGCGCTAGTGGCCCAGTACGGCGTGCCAATTCCTCCATGGGCCATCAGACCTGATAGTGAAGACGAAGACGAGGAGGACCAACCCGAAGTCCCTCAAATCGCCGGCAACGACGAAAATTATGAAATCCAAGTCGAATCTCCACCCCAGCCCGGAGCTCGTCAGAACACGGGTGCCAATAACGACGAGGACGAGGACAGGGACAGGATTGAGGCCGAAGCCCTCCCGCTCGAGGCTCTTCAGAATACCGACGACGACGACGACGACGACGACATGGTCGAAGTCGAAGCCTTTCCCCAATCCGAAGCTCATCAGAACACCGACGATGACGACGACGAGAGCGATGACGAGGCCCCCGTTCAGCTCGAAGCCCCTCAGAACACCGACGATATCGAAGTCGAGGCCGAAGTCCTCCCCCAACCCGAAGTTCTTCAGGTCACCGACGGCGACAACGACAACGAAGTCGAAGCCCTCCTTCAGCCCAAAGCTTATCCAATGACCGACGAGGATGAGGAGATCGAGGTCGAGGCTCTCCTCCGACCCAGGTCTTGGTTTAGAAGGCGTGCACCCATCACTCGCTCGGGACTCCCACGTTTACACATTTGCGCCCCGCGGAAGGAACCCCATGTAGAGGTAAGCGAATTGATCATTGCCGCAGCTTTCTTCCGCTCACTGTCCCGTTTGCGACCATCCCAGCTCGGCGTGCCATCACAGTCCTTGGTCCCCGAGTACGATGACGACGACGACAACGACGAGTAATTGGGGGTTCGAAGCGCGACTGCCGAGACGGTGTTTGGAATTCTTTTCTGAAGGGAGTTACCGAGAGACGCGATGTGGACCTATTTCATCTATCCTTACAACTCGACTAACAACTCTTATCACTACTAACAAACATTTTTTTTAGTTTATCGTGGCTGACGCGCTTCTTTCTCTCTGTAGTTTAGCACTGCTGCGATCGGTTTACACGCCAATGGGAGTCGTTCGTTTGCTCTTCCATTGACCGTTAGCTAAGTTGTCTTCTTCATAGGGACCGATATCATATTAATAGGAGTGCAACGTCTATGGGAGTCGCCTTTTTGTATTTTATCTGATGCCCGATGTCTCACTTCGTCTTTTTTCTAGGCACTTCATCCTTCCGGCCGTGGAATCCAAACTCGCAGATGGGAGTCGATCCATTTATCTTACACCAGATATTTTACTGAATTTCCCTTGTCTTTAGCGGCTGGTTGAAATCTCGAGGACGGATTCTCTCCACTGGGGAGTCACTCATTATATATATATATATATCACAGATCGATTCATGCTTACTTAACCCCCATTTTAGGTCACCCCCCTCGTCGTGGTGACTATTTGAGATATCGTTTTGGAAGTATTTTGTTCGGGAGCAGGTCTCCAAGTTATGGACGCGATACGCTTGACCATTACTAACGGCGTCGATTACCACTAACATCTCTTCTATTTTTTCGAGGCATTACGACCGAAATGTGAGTACATTTTTGGTTAAGGCGAGCGTGACATGTCATTTTTTATGTCGTTCAGCGCAATTGCAACCTGTTTATACGCCGAAAGGAGGCGTTCGCTTTCTCTTCCATTGACCGTTCGCTGACTCGCCTTCTTCATAGGGACCGATGCATGCTTTTTGGGAGAACAATATCTAGGAGAGTCCCCCCCTCCTTATTTTACTCGACGCCCTGATATCTCACTTCGTCCTTTTTCAGCGCATTATCCTTCTGGCCACGGAGTCCGAACTCACAGATGGGAGTACACTCCTTTATTTTGCACTAGATATTTTACTGATTTCCCCCTTCCCTTTAGCGACGATGATCCGTTGGATTCTCAAGAACGAATTCTTGCTCTGGGGAGTCTCTTATTCTTCTTATTATCAACGTATCGAAACTCACTCGATTGTTCCTTACTTCATACAGGTCCTTGGACGCTGACAAAATCCTACCAATCGTCAACGTCGGACACGGACGCGTCGAAGGTCTCCTCGCGTAGCCTCGTTTCTGGGGTGAAGACTGTAGGGGTTGGGACGAGGCTTTCGTGTTCGTTCGTCATCTTGGCGAGGTAACTGTTCGAATACTCCTCCGTGGTCCCCCAAAAATACTGAGGTTTACTCCCCAACCTTCCCAGCACCGTAGGTGTTTGCCAACTCGCCTACCAGATGGTCGCTGTACGTCTTTACTTCTAAGGCGAGCTATTCATCGCATGGGCAGGTCCCACTGGTTTCTGCGTCTGCATGTAGTTGTATCTTGAAGTTGGGGTTGGGGTTAAAGTTGGAAATATATTGTTAACTGGAGTACTCGTGCAAACTGCAAGCTTATAAGTTGGTCCTTCTCGCTTCCGCCCTCATATACTCAATACACATAATGCTTAGGTTCCTCGCATCTCGCAGCTAATCTTATCAACGTAAATCCACCTCCTGTATATGTAACCAAGTTGTCAGAGGTCGTATGATGATCGAAGCGACGAATTCTCACTGGCCGAGAGAACACCCTCGCAGGTGCACCGTGGTTCATCCTAGTCACTTTCAATTCGATAAGTGCTACGCCCTGACAACGCACAGTACGGAGGGTTCAACAGATAGCGCCCACTGAAAAGGGAAAACCCACACATGGAGAAAAAAAAAGATACGAAAAGTTCGGACTAGGTCAAACCCAGCGCCGAGATGATCGATTTTTATCCTCGACCAGATCCTTCACTGTTTTTGGGGTCGACCAACGTCACCTACCTCTCATGAGAGATGAGAGATCGGCCCTACGCTTCCAATCCAGCTTCTTCTCAGCTGTAGCGGGGTTCCGAGCTCGCTCCGTTCACTTCTTTCTCATGGACGTGGCGATTAATCGTGTATAAACGAGAATTATATAATTAGTTTGATACAGTATGACGTGCTTGATCGCGAGGGGAGGGCTGTGACCCTGCCGACTGAACCCGGGCCACTGGTTGGGTGAAGGAACCGTACGAGGATTGGCTGATTGGAAGAGGGAGGCCGAAATCCTTCGCGATTGGTCCTTGCGCCGGGGGAGGGAAAAAACGCCGTCCAAATCCCCCGTTGGCTGTGTGGTCTGGGGTCGGTCGGTCGGTGTTTTGAATTTGTGCTGAACGCTGTCGAACGAGCGGAGAGTATGAGCTGAGTGTTTAACGGAATGGATTGAGGGCTCGTTCGAATGTATGCGTATGTATGTTCTTTACGTTGTCGCGAGCCGCCGCACTGACTCCGTCAGTGCCTACAGGAGCAACCTGTAACCCGAATGTATAAATGCCTCCCATCCAGTGCAATCAGAAAATCCAGGAGACGAGGAGACGACTTACATTGTATTTTACTCATAACTGTCTCCCAATCCAGCTTCCACCCACCATCTCCCAAAATCTTACATAATCTATCCTCTGACATCATGTCCCACTCTGCTTTCAGGTCCGCCATTTCTACCGTCGGTCCGTCGACATTGAGTACTTAGACGTCTATCAGCCTGAGCCTATCTAATTTTGGTAGAGAGATGGCTGGGAACAGCGCTGCTGAAGGTGTGAGCCCGATGGATTGACTGAGGTGGATGACACAAAGATCCGGGTGAGTGGTATGCTGTAGGTGCGTGAAGAAGCGGCCAAGGTAACCTATCTTGGTGAGCTTAAGAGAGCGGAGCTTAGACCAAGAGGGAAATGTGTCTGACAATAAGTGGTGGGCGGAAGGTTGATTGATTTCGGTATGAAGAAAACTTTGTCAATTTGTCTGTAAGGATTGGAAAATGGAATGGGATGGAGCATACCGCATTCGAAAGCCGATAATTATGATGGCTTGAGATCCACTCAAAAGACTGGGGGCTGGATTATGGTAGAGTCAATTCAATGACCACTATATGCCAGAGCTCGGGGGTCCACATCCACCTACTTAATACAACGAAGCCCGTGACAGCTCCGATAAATCGCGTGAATCGGGATAAATCCTTGGTTCTTAAGTGACAAGTCTACCATCACTTTTAGAACTCGGAGCTCTCTTGTGTCCATGCAACGTTCGAAAACACGCGATATCCAGTTCAGCAACTCTGGTACTACGGTGGCGGTGTGTTTCGTGAACGTAATTGATCTGATAGGTAGTTTGGAGAGCTGTTGATCGCGTTGTGGCAAGCGGCGTATTTGGGGATAAGAGTAGAGCGTGAGATGTGTGTTTAGGATAAGGATGGCGGTTGCAGCCCAGGAGGAGTGAACGCATAATATACAGGAGGGACAAGGGTGGATATGGAGGGATAGGATGATGATCTGCTCAAGAAGTTCGGCGGGTAGGCAATCCATAAATGCAATAACTGGTGATACCCAGGCGATTGGAGTGTCAATCAATTATAATGGCATTCATTGAAAGATCTTCACACTCATACCTGCCTCTCCCGTCCTATTCCCTGGGTCTGTGCTCCTTCCTAGATGCAAGACGGGAGTGATGCGCCAAAGGCGGTAGACTTACCTCCGCTGGCGGCCGTAAAGGCCGAGTGACATTTCGCATTGTTCTCTCAACAACACTTCCTCCGCCCACTGGAATGTCGTCACCCGCTCCCGAGTGAGTTCAAGCGATTGATATATTCCAGGGATATAACGGTTGCTAACGGCTGGATCAGCGACGGTCGGCCTCCGGCCACTCTGATCGCCGCCAGAAGTAAGGCAGACGCATTCACTCTACCGCCTTTGGACGAACTGGAATTGATATCTCTGGCGTCTTTCTGAAACGCGTAATTTCTATACAGAATCAGATGATATCATCAAAATCATGCTCGCCACCGACAACCACATCGGCTACATGGAACGAGACCCTGTTCGCGGCCAAGACGCGATCAACACTTTCAAAGAAATATTGGAACTCGCTGTTAAATACGACGTTAGTATTTAGATGCACTTTGTGGCTTTGTCTTCTCGTTTACATTTCGTTTGGCAGGTCGACTTTGTACTACTCGGAGGCGACCTTTTTCATGAAAACCGGCCATCAAGGGACTGCTTATATCGTACCTCGGCACTGCTGCGCGAATACTCTCTGGCGGACAAACCAGTCCAAATAGAGCTCTTGAGTGATCCCGACGAAGGAAAAGCAGATGGTTGCACGTATGTCGTGTATCCATTGACCGCGTCTTTCCTGTCGCTGACGTATTTGGACAGATTCCCCGCAATCAACTACGAAGACCCCAATCTCAACGTCGGTATCCCTGTATTCTCCATTCATGGTAATCATGATGACCCGCAAGGTGCTGGGCCCGTGAGTCTCCATCCGAGAAAACGCTCCTAATGAGAGAAGATTAACAAATTTGTTTTCTGTATTCGCTTAGGAAGGGGCCTTATGCGCACTAGACTTACTTTCCGTCTCTGGCCTCATTAACTACATAGGCAAAGTTGACCTTTCCTCAGCAGATACAACAACAGCAGAACCTCACGGGATAGAGATCAAGCCCGTGCTGCTGCGTAAAGGGCAAACCCAACTTGCTTTGTACGGAGTTGGGAACGTCAAGGATCAGAGGATGCATTTTGAGCTCCGAAGTAACCGCGTGAGGATGTTCATGCCTAGGAATAAGGATGATTGGTTCAATATACTTGTGGTGCACCAAAACCGGTATGGCGTTGCGGCCTTTGTTAAGTATGGTGACTGACGGGTCATATCGCTTCCTTACAGAGTACGGCATAATGCTCAGGAGTTTGTGCCCGAAGGCATGTTCGACGATAGCATCAATCTGGTGGTCTGGGGACACGAACATGATTGTCGTATCGAACCCGAAGAGGTTCCAGGGAAGCCATATTTTATTACTCAACCAGGATCATCTGTGGCGACCTCTCTGTCGGATGGAGAGTCTATCCCAAAGCGAGTCATCTTCAAGTGATGAAAATCTAGCCTGGAACTTATATTGGATCCTTCACTCATAGGAAAGTGGCCTTCCTCGAAATCCAAGGCAAGGAGTTCCAAATGACACCGATCCCTCTCCGTACGGTCCGACCGTTCGTCATGGAGGAGATCAATCTCTCCGAGATCGCGGAAGAGGAGGGTCTCTCGTTAGGCGATAAGATGGAGATCAATAAGTATCTTCGGTCGAGAGTATGTCCCTGATCGCTCCATTGCGATCGATGAATGACGGGTACTGACCGTTGTTTAAAGGTCGAAGCTCTCATAGCACATGCAGGAGAGGAATGGGAGCAACGAAACCAAGAGGCCATCGCTGCAGGAGACGAGCCGTTGCAACCGATGCTCCCTTTGATCAGACTCAAGGTGGATACGACAGGTGTCTCGGAGATGAGCAACCCCATCCGATTTGGCCAGGAGTTTCAAGGTCGAGTGGCGAACCCGAAGGAGCTGCTTGTGTTCCAGAGGGCCAAGAAGCAGAGCAAAAGAGGTTAGGATCCGTGCTCCTGTTGTTTATATGTCTTGACTACTTGCATCTGACCCATTTGTTTCCTTAGCCGTTCAGGCTGATCTTCCAGCTTTATCCATCGATGACCCGGAACTCTCCGTTCAGCAGAAGCTAGAACGTGTTCGTGTGGCGCAGCTCGTGGAGGAATATCTGGGTGCGCAGGAGCTACAACTTCTTGGTGAGCACGGGATGAGCGACGCTGTACAAGTGTTTGTGGACAAGGAAGACAGCACCGCCATCAAAACGTGGGTACGGGAAGGATCTGAAGATGAAAGGTCGCTGATTAAACTCAATGCACCGCTCGATACACCTAGATATTTCCAGAAGTCGTTATCAATGATTTTGACGGATGTAGCTGTGCAGGAGGTTGAAGAAGGTGATGTCCAGGATGCGGTAAGTGATAATGACGGATGGTTTCGGCGTACGTACAGCTAATATTGTGGCATTCGAAGCTTGTTGCGGCGAAGGACGCAGCGGATAAGGAGTTCAAGACAAAAGCTGATAAGCGTGCCAAGGTATCTATTGCTAAAGCATTTTCCCTGAATGCTGCACATTTATATCCTAACCGACTTCCGATCTCTCTTCATCGATAGGCCAAGGAGAAGGCGAAAGAGAAGGCGAAAGCGGAGGAGGACGCGATGGAAGTCGACTCGATGGATGAGGACGAAGATAACACCCCAGCGCCAGCACGCAAGGCTAGTTCCAACTTGCTATCTGACGACGACGAAGATGAGGAAGAACCAGCTCCAAAGAAGAAGGCTCCAGCAAAAGCGAAGAAGGCTGCTCCGGTGAAGGCTGCTCCAAAGAAGAAGGCACCGGCCAAATCGAAAAAACTGGTACGTCTAGGCCGGGGTGTTCCCCTACAACCAATGGTTAATAAACTGCGCGTGTCTACCCAAGTTCGCTTCTGGAAGTGAAGCAGAGGACGTGGATGAGATCGATGATGACGAAGAGGAGGCGCCGAAACCAGTAAAGAAAACTGGTCGTGCCGCGATCCTGAAGTGAGTCGGTGTCTTAGCACAACCTTGAATCTTCCCCTTGACAATTATTACCGACCCTTATCCAGCTCCATCGCTAAAGGGCCCGCAAAGAAGAAGGCTACGCCTAGGGTCCAAAGTACGCTGACTGGAGCTAGGGGCGCGTCGAGCAGAGGGGCAGCAAAGGCAGCGGCTAATAAAATGCAGGCAGTCAGTGTCTTCTTCATCTACCTCGCACGCCGCAGTGACATGCCACTAACTGGCTTCCTTTGCTTAGATTGAAATCAGTGATGAAGACTGAATGGTAGAGGCAATCCCTAGGCGTTGGTGGTAAACTGCCATATATCCTTGGATTGTATTTATTGAACGAATTGTTGCCTATCGCGTCTATATACTTCTGTTCTCCGAATCGCCTTATCCTTATTGATGGTGTCCACTTTGTTCCCTGAATTAATTCGGTCTCCGGTGCGGTCCGGTATTTACCGATTTTCGCTGAAGTCCCTCAGTCTGATCTTGAATTCCCCCAGGACATACCCATGAAGCACGCTTGGGACTCACATATATCCTCAAGACCTCGACAGCTTATATGACCGAGAAACTGAAAGAGGATCCGTCTGCTCTTCATCGGTGGGTCTTGACGTTGACCGCTAGTGCGCGTTGGGGATCAAACCACATTCTGTAGGGAGATAAAGGGCCTACTGAGCGACTTCAAGGCAAGTATCAAGACCTGCGACCCATGGGATAGAGAGATCGAGTTCCAGCGTAACAAGTAAGTTGGACGGGAAGCAATGGGAGCAGGGTATGTCACGCTGACACACGATGCCCCAGCATCCGACGGCGCATTGTACATCTCCTCTTCGCGTTTCCTTATTCGTCTCAAGCTCACATCGTCGAGGGTACACTATGGCTGGACTTGGTCCATGCTGTCATTCTTATATATCGTCAGCGCATGAGCGCATTGGATCAACCAGCACCTGGCACTCCAAGACCTTTTGTCCAACTACGGAAACTCCAAAACCGTTTCCGATCCTTCCTTGGTGCGGAGGAGAGCTTCTGGAGTGGACTGGCTCTTCGTTTGGTCCGGACCTTTGAGCTTCACGAAGCCAAGTCGGCACTCGTCGTCCTAAACATCACATCTCCAGATTCGGATGTCTCTCGTGATACCTCATCGCACGAGGAAGCCATCGATACAACACAGAACCCAAATCAGAAACCTTCACAGCCTGGCCAACGTGAGAAGAAACTCCTGTTCGTTTACAAGGTACTCCTTTACCTTGGTGATCTCTCTCGGTACCGGGAACAGTATAATGAGAGTAACGGTCGGCCAAGAGCCAGCCAGCTTGGACATACGGATGACTGGAAGCCGAAGAAAGGGAGAGGTGGGAAGAAAGCTGCAGCGGCGGGACCAGTCAGTCCTAGGGAACGGGACTACTCGCGTGCCACGGCTTGTTATCATCAGGCTAGACTGATGCTCCCAGACGTCGGTAAGAGTCTTCATTCTTGGACAAAGCGCCCAAAGCGATAATTGACATATCACTCGTATCTAGGCAACGCATCTAACCAGCTTGCAGTTTTGGCCATCTGGAGCGGGGACTCCTTCAGCTCAGTGTATTACTGCTACAGAGCGCTTTGTGTCAAGGAACCATTCCAGACCGCACCGGAAAACCTCGGGAAGACCCTACACAAGGCTGTCGATCAACGGAGGAAGGGTATGGGTGGCCCAATGGAAGCCGAATCTGATGCATTCAGGGCCGAAGTTGTGTACCTGCATGGTCTGTGGCAGCTCAAGCCCAGGTGAGTTGAGCATCCCCAAGGAACATGATGCTTCTTCTCATGACTTCGGTTCTTCAGATCGAGTTCCTTGCCGAAACAGCTGACCAAGGTTGCCGCCTCCTTGCAAGTACTGGTTGAAAGCCGGTCGTTGACCTCTGAGGTTATCGTCAAGACAATGGTTATGGCCCTCGGCGCGCTCTGGCACATGCGAATGTATAGTCACCCTCCACCTGAGACCACCCCCCAAGGCGAACAGGCGTCGAAAGCTACACCAAGTAAACAGTCCGAACCGCTTATCCTCACGCACATCTTGGATCTATTCCGGATCCTCATGGAGATCGGCATCAATGAGATGCAAGGGGTCGATCTATCGTCTCCGATCGGTCAAGGACATTTGGGCTTGGCCCAGCGGATCACCGCCACGTTCCGCCGAACGCTTCCCGCATTGCGCATCGCATCAAAATGGCTCAAGTGCCATATGGAGTACTTGAAAAGATCGATGCCCAAGCCTGACAACACACCACCACCCACGGCCTTTGACACGTTCTGGACGACCTATGCGGTCTTTGCGAATGCTTTAACGAGAACGTTTGACAGCGAGGTGGGTGGCTATTCGTGTCCCCCGCTGACCATGGCACTGGAGGAGGATGTGGATATGCAAGGGTTTGCGCCTCTGAAGCGGTCGATGTTTGGTGGTGGGATGGATGGAGAGGGGATTGAGACCAGTGTTCTCGATGGGGGACCTTTGAGTGCTATGAATGCGTCCTCAGAACATGCGGTGCATCCGAATGAGGAGCAGTTGATGAGGATCGGCGACTTGTTGGTAGATGCGAAGTTCATTTCCCAGTCCCCGGTGAGCGCCGCTTTGTAACTATCACATCGAGTGACATGCAAATGTTGACGACCGACATAATTCTTGTATGTGGTTCATAGGTATCTTTAATGTATCATCGGAATGACACTTTCTATCCTGGAACAGCCACTGACTGGATCCCATCCGAATCTTTGAAAGCTAACCTCGGACCCGGTGATCAGGCTGTCAGCGACGATGCCTCGCGTAGACCAGCTATGAGTGACGATGGCGATGACGACAAGCTCCGCGTCATTGATGTCCGAACCGATCCGGACCCTGACATAGAGGAAGACAACGCCACAGTCAGCACCCGGACCGATGACGATCCCGTAAATCTTGCGATGCGTGCAACTTTGGATTCGGAGAGAGAGGAAGACTTCGGTGATGACGACGATGAAGAAGAGATGATACTTTATCCGATACAACGGAAGATAAGGTGTGCCACTCATGCGCCTGGCATTAACTGACTGATAGGCAGTGTGCTCTAACACGCATATTTGCTTTAGCGCTGCCCCTTTACTTCCCTCCACAACTGTTCAACCCCGAACCCCGACGTCTTCAACATTCCAAACTTTGCCCACTTCGCCCAACACAATTTCAAATCTAACTCCACCAAAAGGACGCGTTGGGGGGATGCCATCATCCATGACTGCCGAAGACCTCCTTGCGCAAGCGATGAACGGCGGAAGTCTCGATCTTTTAGCGACATCATCGTTGCGACGACCATCATCATCACTCATGTTATCGCCAGCTCACAATCACGTCGCTCAACCGATGCTCACTCAGCCGACTTCCACTCGCTCTGCATCCTTTAGCGGGCCCTCGCATAATGCTTCGGCGGCGACGTCAGCGCCAATGCTCTTTGGTGCCTCTAGCTCTGTGTGGGGACCTACTTCGACGAAGAATAGTCCAGCGCCTATGGGTCGTCGTGGCAATCGTAGGAGCCAAGTACAGCCCAGCCAAGCCTACAGCTTATCTCAGTCCCAAATCGGCCTGAATCACCAACTTTGGGGCTCTCCGCATGATATGTTCGGTGGGAACGGCGGTGGGAGCAGTAGCGACAACTCTCAGAGGGCGATCCAGCAAGAACAAGGGTCGTCGCCCACCTGTGCACCTGGATACTACAATCAAACACAATCGGGGCAATCCCCTCAACAGACATACACCGGTGCTCCACATTCCATGTCCATGCCTGGGGCACCAACACCCCCGTTCAACCCGACAGTCGGATCGCCGGCAAGGCCAACCGCCCAAGCGGACCAGCTGCATCCACGACAGCAAATGCGACATGGGCCGGTTCCATCATTGTTCAACCAATATCAGCTTGGACCGGACGCAGTAGGAGGGGTTCATTACGCTTCGGAGCTGCCACAGGAGCAGGAGCGGGAGCTCTCACCTACGCAGGCGTACGCTACGATGCAGCAAGGGATGTTTGCTGGCACTTGGGCGCCTCGCAGTTCTTGGGGATAACGTACACAGTCATTTGGAAGCCTGGAAATGAATTTAGTATTCAAACGATGTGTACGCGGAATAAGCGCAATGCATGTGATCGTAGACCGCGACTGAGCCTTGTCTCTCCTGTTGATCGCGCTGTAAGGGATAGATTCCTGCGAGTTGTATCTAGGAGATAGCGCATCACTAATTGAAACTAACCTAACGTCGTGAGATATGGACTTTGACAGGGAAAGCTCTATTGAACTGAATGGTTTTGAGAGGGTTACAACTTTAGAGCTTCGCCTTCAGGTTTCCCTCCTGTGTACGCTGTGTTTGTTCGCGCCGCAGTTTCGCTAACCAAGCTTGTCCCGCCCGACTGGAGTTCGGTCGGTTGAGGACCTGTGATATCCAAGCCCCTGTTGCTGCGAGCGAGTCGAGGTTGACGCCTGTGGAGTATCCAGCACTGTGAAGAGCATAGACGACGTCCTGAAGGGCGAAGATCATGTTAATTAGCTTGTCAGCTATTGTGGCCACCGAGTTAGTTTACCTCTGTAGCTACATTCCCTGTGGCTCCTGGCGAGTATGGGCCTTCAGCCAGGGGCAGTCAGCTATTGCGTATAATGCTTCAAGATGCCAACGCTTACATCCACCAAGGCCACCAACTGTACCAGATTTTAGGGTAGATAGAAATCAGCATGGGGCTTTCGGCCTCAATCTTCGAAGTATTCACCCGAGCTATCAACCGTCCTGATTCCAGCTCCAACAGCTGTGAGGACATTTGGAACAGCTATGATGAGGTCACAAGATAGTGAGCACAGCCGAGAAGAACCATCACTCAAAGCAAAATTGCTCACCCATCCCATATGTATCATGCATCTGAGCATAGCGTCCAAGATGGTCAGGTTATAGACATTATGGGCCAAATGATGGCCCCTGACTCACATGTGCCTATAAATGGACGGATGTGAGTACATATGAGACTAAGATCGTATTCATAACTTACGGCAAGTTTCTTCGCCGGCACAACCTGCATGACCTTATCTAACATCTGCTCAACAGTCACCGGCGTGCCCGTTCCAACGGTATCCCCTAGACTAATCTCATAACACCCAAGTTGATCTAGCGCCTTGACCACATCCTTCACTTTCTCTGGGATAATCTTTCCCTCGTATGGGCAAGTGATGACCGTGCTCACGTATCCTCGCACACGTAAACCATTCTCCTGAGCCTCCCGGACGACAGGCTCCAACCGAGACAGAGACTCCGCAATGGAACAGTTGATGTTGGCTTTAGAGAAGGACTCGGATGCGGCGACGAAGACGGCGATTTCATCTGTGAGAGGGTTAGAGGTGGTACTGGACGAGGTGGAGAGGAGAGCAAGGAGCGTTTCCAGCCCTTTGGCATTAGGAACGAGCACAGAGTATGAGGCATTGGGCATGTGATTGATCTGTTTCAATACATCTGCAGTTCCCGCCATCTTTAAGGTGAACGAATTGTTAGAACGAGCATTTCATTGAGCAGCTCATTTCTTACAGCAACGCACTTGTGGTACCCATTTCGGCGAGACAAAGCTGCCGGATTCAATGACGCTAAGACCAGACTGCCCAAGTCGGTTGATCAAATCGACTTTGACGGAGGTGGGGATGCTGGTCTTCTCGTTCTGGAGACCGTCGCGAGGACCAACCTCGACGATCTTGATGAACTCATTTGCACTCCTGGATGACGATGTGGCAAAAGAGCGTGCAGATGGCCCTACCCAAAGACGGAGTGCTTTAGTCAACACCATTGATGTTGAGAAAATCTGGAGGGGGGGGGGGGGAAGTGAAGGTGGAAATCAAGGTCCGGACGCGGATCACGTGTGACCGTGGGTCGCTTATTGCCCTTCAACGTATTCCATCAAATTTCGCTCCATATATCCATGAAAGAACCCCCAAACTAGAAAAATATAATTCACTTCCGACGCGTTGCGAGCTGTTCCTGGTATGGCACTGCCCATAATAACACCTGATTTCGACTCCCCGTGCCCTCACCACTAATACGCATCCACCGCCCCAACCTCGGCTCCTGCGCACATGCTGCGACGATCATACAATGATGCTGCCGATCGTCTTGAACAACTCCTGGCTTTGGAGGCGCCGGCATAGAAATGGCCATTGGTTCCTCGCCTTCAACTTCAACCATAGCCTGGGAATCTGGTTTGCGATGGACCCATGCTGCAGGATCCAACGACCCTGGAGGGGGTGATATCATCTGGAGAGAGTTGATGAAGCCTGGTGCTGGTAAAGTCCCGATGGCGGAGAATGACTTGTTTGATTCGTCCAGTCGCCATAGTCGTACACATCCGTCCCAGGAACCTGCGGTAATAAAGAAATGAGATCGCTCCCTAGTACAATCTAAGAGATGCATAGAGTATATTTCGTACCAGACACGAAGACGTCGGAGTACCTCATTGCTGCGAGCGAGGAGATCCATCGAGGCGTCGATACCACCCCTTCGGTGTTAGAATGCACCTCATGTAGGCCGTGAGCGAGCGCCTGGGTGAATACAGCCTTCTTCTTTTGGATGAACCAAAGGCGAATGGATCTTATGACACGAAGAGAATGTTTCGTCAGCGCGAGCGACAGATAAACTCATTCCTAAGAACCTACCCGCTATCACCTCCACTCAAGAAGGTGCTCTCGTCGATCATCGCCACGCACTCCATACTCCCCTCTGCAAAGTCCATCTTCTTAGCCGGAACCTTTGGTGCGGTAGATTTCCTCACAGCACCATGCCCTTCGGCTGCGTCTTCTTCCTCCTCTCCATTGATTGCATCATCCAATCCAATCCCACCTTCCAGAACCTCTCTCAGCTTGCTCCGCCCACCACCACGAAACACGAGTTGACTTTCCTCGACCACCTTCCAGAAGCGTACTGTTTTATCGCGAGCACCTGCTGATACCGCAACTTCGGCACGTAGAGCGTCGACGGAGAGGATATGATCTTGGTGTCCGAAGAGCGTTTCTACGTACCCAAGGATGGATGGTGAAAGGTCATATAGCTTGATCGTGCGGTCGAAGGAGGCTGTGAACAGCTGATGCGTGTTTTTTCGGAACACAAGTGACTACAAACCGTGATGAGTTACAGATCCGATGGTACTGAAGCAAAGCAAAATCTGACCGTAACGCCATCCTTATGCCCCGTAAAAGATTTGATCCACTTCATCTCCTTCGCGTCCCACACCACAACTCGTCGATCCTTCCCCCCACTAGCAAGCCACCTCCCATCCGAACTGACTGCAATGGCCAAGACCTCACCTGTATGGCCTTCCACCTTATCAGCTCTTCCTTTTCCCTTGCCCGACGATCCTGCTGCTGGGGCGCGCATTTTGGGGAAGGTTACGAGCCGTTTGCCAGTGAAGGTGTCCCACTTAATAATTGAGCCGTCTTTGGAGGAGGAGAACAGCATGAGACCGTCCTCAGACAGTGTGGACGCGGTTAAAGGTAGGCGATGACCAGATTTCAGGCAAAGGTAAGGCGCGTTAGATATATTGTGTTGTAGCTGTTTATCACATGGACGACGCGCGTACGGTGGTCAGCGTGGTTGGTATGACAAGGTAGGTGATACCACGTACGGATTCTGCGATGTGGATATGGGTTCGACCGGAATTTTCGAGCTAACAGCACAATGGAAAAACATTCCGTGAGCATCCAACACCCCGAGACTTGCCGACAGGGAGAGTCGAAGCGCGTTTACGAACAGTGCCTCGGTGGGTGCTTCACTGGGGTACTTCAGAGGCAGGGACCACGATAAGTGCGCTCAATGGCATGAGTCTGTTTCACCCATGCTTCGCCCGATCGGAGCAGCACCATGATGCATACCAACAAAGTGCACTCGAGACTCCCCCATTGATAAACTCACCACATCTCTTTGCAATCGCGCCTCGATGATCTCTCGATCCACATCAGCCGCGTCCCATCCTGCTGGCTCGTCCGCTTCATCACCGTCATCTTCATCGCCGCCACTCCCATTATCTCCTCCTTGACCCTTCCATGCTCTCCGTGCACTCACTCCCTTCTTCACGCTATCAAGATATAGCTTCGCCAATCTTAACCTCTTCTGTGCGGGCGTCTCGTCTTCTTCACTTCCTGCTTCTTCCTCTCCTGCTTGGCCTGCTGGTGGTTCCAAATCGACATCATCAAATACACCGACTGGAGTGTCCTGCAAATCATCATCATCCTCCACAATGTTTCGTCTTGGCTTCTTGGCAGAAGGACCAGCTTTCGTGCGAGACGCGGATGGCTGGGACAGCTTCCGCTTCTTCGACGATGAAGGCCGCGCACTGGCAAATAAAGGATCCGGCATTTGTCCAGGATAGCTACCGTCGAAGTAGAACCAACTCGTGAGCACAATGGTGTAGAGGGGTGACGCCTTGCAATGTCGACCAAGTTAAAAATTCAGTGCACAGGCACAAAGCCCCTAAAACGGATCTAACGGACATCCAACCTTGACAACCCACATCATCATCAACAGCCCTTTCACTTGAGAATGGCTCAGTGGCCTGCAAACTCGGCAGGAGGAGTGGGCGACGGATGGGATAGCAACGTTCCTTCGGTAACGTCGTGTTCATCATGTCTTACTTGGAACCATCGTAAATCCTGATCTGGGACGCCCTTCTAGCAAGTTGCACCATCATCAAAATCTAAAGATCCCGTTCCAGATGACTGGGATGCCGATGATGATGCTTCGGACGCACAAGCTAGGCCAGAGAGTACCCATACGCTTTGGGAAGAAGCGTAAGCAGGCCCATATTCGATCGATCCGATAACCGGTAGTACGATTTACCTGATCTTTCCTTCCTTTGGATGTCTTCTGGGTATGATTTGATTAGAAACACTCGGGATCCTCAGCCAAAAGTCATCTTGACATCAACAGCTGGCTCGTCCACGCCTAGTCAGATCCCCGACTCGCTACTCAATGCGCCAAAGGTGATCCTTAAGCGACCCACATCGTCGTCACCTTCACCATCCTCTCCCCCACCTGGTGCCCCAGTACCGAAAAGCATCCAAGAGCGTGAGGCATCGTATCAAGCTGCGAGGGAGCGGATCTTTGGAGCAGGTTCCGGTACTTCAACTCCGACGGCAACGGATGAGCCTATCTCGAGCCGTGGTCCACCTGTCGCCGGAAATATCACTCCGGTGCCTACATCAACTGTCATTCGGCCACCAAGAGGTCCACCGCCGGCCCTTCCTGACATCGCCGCCGGAAATAACGTCGAACCAGCGGCGCCTAGTCCCGTCGCAGGATTCGCCGGAAGAGTTGCGAAGAAGAGGGGCCATGGGAGGACCATCAGTGATCTCGAAGGGATTCGGCTTGGAAATGGTGGTAGTCCCGCTGGACCGCCACGGCCAGCCGCACCAACTCCTTCTATGATGACGGGCGAGTGAAATCGAGTTCCCAGAACGAAGGAAATCATGTATGCATTTTCGAATCTCGCTCTCCTCCCCCGCTACTAGCCGTTCAAAAATAAACATATATATTTGCTTGGATTTTTGGGACGTAAGCAAGGTTCCAGGAGACGCAATCACAATTTGGATAATCATCGCTCACTCGCTGACCATTCATATTGGTTAAAGTTATCCGTCAAGTCTATCGCGACGAACTACTCTAGCCCCGCCTCCGTATCCTTTGGTTGGCGGGATCCCAAATCAACATCCGAGTCCACTGTCATATTCATGGACAATTATTCTGGCGTAATTGCCGTCACCAATAGTGACTTCGTCCGGCTATTCAAACATTTTTGGAGGGAGAAGGAAATTCCAGAACAGCACGGCAATGTTGTCACCGTGTGGGAGTAAGTGCATGACATGGTTAGTTGGAAGGCCATTATGACCACGGCACAAATTCGGACTCGAGAAATAGAATCAATTGCTCGTTCCCTACTGACGTCCATATCCTGAGCTCCCCACATCCCCACTATGCTGCTCATCCTAAGGCGATCTTGACACATGTCTCTCCGGGGCGGGCGGCGGTCGGGCGATCACATCGAAATCGTGAGTCGTTTTCCCGGTCGCAATTCAGCCCTTGGTAATGCCTCGCAAGGTTTGCCACAGAACTGAAAGCTGACCCTCGCAATCTGTCGCGAGGCTCAGCAAGGGTCACTGAGGTGATCCTAATCTTACCACTACAGATCTCGACTACTGATGGCCCCGTCCTGCCCCCAAATCATACACACAACACGGGTCTTTGGGATTGTATGATTGGATTGTGCTAATGGAATCGATTTCTCAAGGACATTCAAACGGGGTCCAGGTCACAACCGTCGGGATTGGTGGGGATCCATGCCCCAAGCCTTGACAATACGTGGAACTCTAGGAGCAGCAGCACACTCCTTGGGGCACACTATGTGGTAGGATAAAGAAGGTATCCATCAACTAAGTTTTTAAGTTTGTTGATGCTGGACTCATGGGCAACGCAGGACATCCACCTCGTAACCTGAGGGTCTATCCGCTCCTGACGCCATCTCTGGGAGTCGGGTAGGGTAGCATGCGTGCTGTCTGGACTGGCTGGGTAGTCGTTAAGTTAAGCGCCGGTGCAATAGGATGAACTTCAACCCCGTTACGGCCCGATGTAGATTTGAGAGGTGTATTCATTTAATGCCAGGTCAATTAGAATCGACTTTCAATTCAGTCCGAGATATATCCCTTGATGAGTACCCCACCCGCCCTATTGCAAGGCGCAAGGCGGCCTACGGACGATCGGCATCACCGAAATCGCCGTCGCTTCTCTGCCTTCGAACTTCTCCTACTACTATACATCCTAAACCTTACAACCTGCTACACCCACAACTATAGTGGTTGCAATTATACAGGTTAATGGTAGAACTTGTCGCCCAACCACCTTCAAATCAGCTGGTGGCTATCCTACCGGCACTTCTCGTACCGAACTCGGCCCAACCTGCCTTTCAGGTTACCTTCCTTACTGTCCTCCTCTGCAACTTTACAACTACATACAACCACCCACTCCTCCCATACGCTCGCCTCGTCCTTGCATTCCCGGCGCTTTACGGATGTTGGTCATACGGCTTCTCAGGCGCGTTCGGACCTTTGCCGAACCGCAAAGTTGACTTGGGGATGGCGTTCTTGGCGACGTATGGAGTCCTCAAGATATTGGAGATATGTGTGGTTGGGTTCTGGAACAGTGCGGAGAATTGGCCGAAGTGGGTGAAATTGCAGACGGTTGAAGAGAGGAAGGAGAACCGACCGAGGGAGATGGTGCCGTTTACCCCGACTGTCATGGGTAGACTCGCTTACGCGTTTGACGTGGCTACTACTGGAGGATCTAGCTGGTATACCGGAAGGGCATGGGACTGGGCAACTCCGGCCATCCTTAGGCAAGAGGCTCGACCCCTGTCACGCTGGCATTTCATTCGGAACTCCCTCATCTACGTGGCGCAATCCATCCTCATTGTAGACATCTGCGAGAGTGTCCTTTCAACACGAGAGTGGAACTCACGCAAGCCGCGGCCGTTGACGGATGATGGCATATCCATGCCTCTTCAATTCATCTATGCCACGTGTGTCTGCGCGCGTACAATGGTCGGTGTATCGTTCACCTACACAGCCATCGGGATCCTGTGCGCATTAGTAATCAACACCCCCTCGACGGCCTATCCTCCCATGTTCGATCACCCTTTCGCATCCTGTTCACTGGCAGAGTTCTGGTCCACCACATGGCACCCGATCTTTCGACGCACCCTTGATCGAATCTCTTCTGGAATCTTATCAGTGACACTCTTTCTGTTCACACATTCGTCGAAACAGACCACCATACGCACTCGACGATGGGTCAAAGTCCTTCGCTCTATCATCATCTTCGGTTTGAGCTGCTTCGTCCATCTCATCTTCCTTCACGCCCTCCCCACCAATGAACACTTCCTATATCCGTCCTTCTTCAATATGGAGGTCATCAAATTCTTCCTCGCACAGCCGCTTGGCCTCACAATCGAGTTCCTCCTGGTTCGACCGATGACAGAAGGGCTTCCAGATGCCAGATGGGGCTTGAAGACCGCCACGAGGCGCGCGTTCACATGGGCCTGGCTACTTTGGAGTGGGAGGTACTTCGCGGATGTCTGGTTCAATCGAGGTCTACTCGGTCTTGCGGAGCGGGATATTGTATTCAGCCCTGTCAGAGGCGTCTTACGAGACCAGTGGATGATCTCCAATTGATTAGATCGCAAGTCCTATTCTTGTTTGTACATCAACCGCGATAGATGATATACCATACAGTCCATATATCACGTACGGGTTACAAAACTGCAACTGGTATGTATAGTAGTGGTTGCCAGATTTGCCCATCATCCCCAAAGAACCGTCCGCCCAGTTCTATTACATTTAGGAGGTGCACCACATCACTCCCACCACTAAATTAGGTATGTCTGACAGCTTAATCCCGTGAAGAGTTCGAACCCTATTGTGCGGTCGATGTAGGGCACTAGGCACATCGTAGTGGCTCTCCGACGAACGAATCGCAAGCACGTGCTTTCTAGTGGACTCGAACTGCTATTTCTCTAACTCACTGAAATTCCCAATGGAAGTTGCCAAGGACGGGCTAACCATTCTATCGACATTACTCAAGGCTGCGGCAATTCCACAACCCTTCAAGTTCGCTGTGGCTGCGATCCCCGATCGCTCTGCAGATCCTGACAATTGTCGAGGTCAGTGGTCGGGAAATGAATAGACCATGCATTGTCAATCGAGACTTACCGATCATTACTAGACCGTGAAGGGCAATGCAGAGGATGCTAGGGCGTTGGCCATCTACATTGCAAACGTGACCAAGACCACTATGCACCCGTTCCAGACAAACCAAGATTCGCTTGACCGCAGCCCTGCCATGAATAAACGAATCGACGACTTTCGAGAGTGCGTGTCACCCTCCCAAAATCCCAATGATTGTTACTGAATATTCTTCATGAGCACAGAGTCCTTAAGGGGATAAGAGGCGAAATGCAGGCGCTTGCGTCCCGAAGACTTCGATTGAGGGTGTTGCACTATGCTAGAGACGCCTCCAATCTCGCTAGCCTCAAGAACAGAGTAGACGAAGCGATCAAGCACATCCAGGTGATTAGCGCCACTCATGTGGAGCATGGGCGAAGATACTCACCATCGTGCGGGAAAAATCCTGTAGCTAGAAACCGTCTTGGTTACTGGGCATGAAGTCGATCTCATATCTCAGGGGCAGTATCGCATGAGCCAGGAACTACTGGTCGTAATCCAGAAACAACAGGTACGCTCGTCAAATGCGTCCCGGTGCAATGTCACTTCTGACACAGGGAATCTCGCCAGGATGCAGGTTCGCAGTGTTCTATGGGTTAATGAGATTTTTGGACCACTAAGGCATCTCTTCATAGCTATCGATCGCCTCATCGACCGTCTCGGAACTAGAGACAACGGCGCTGTTAATAAGCCGCCATGTTCGACGGGAACACGCAGTGCTATTTTGGCCAGGATCACTCGATGGATCGAGGAAGGGACTCGGCACGGATTATGTCTTAGCGGCCAGGCTGGCACCGGTAAGTCTTCGATAGCGGCGAGCATCGCCAGAAGAGAGAAGGCGTCCGACCGCTTGGGTGCGTTGTTTCACTTCACACGGGACGATCAGGCTCGGAACAAGGCTGCTATCCTTGTCGTCACCCGCCAGCTCGCGTTCTGGCAGTCAGGCCGACTTCGTTCGGCAATCGCGTCGGCCATCGAGAAGGATCTCGATATCCCACAGATCCCACTCGACGACCAATTCCAGAAACTGATTCTTGAGCCACTACAATTCCTCGACAATACAGGTCCAATTCTAGTTGTGATCCTAGACGCCATGGACGAATGCGACCAGGTATACGCCACGGCTCATTGGCAAGGCCTTCGAAAAGCTCCCAAGCACAGTCAAGTTCTTCATAACGACTCGTGGGGAACCGTGGTTGCGGTGCCATTACGATAGAGAGCCGATAAGATCACACCTAGAGGTCTTCTATCTCGTGGATGAGAAGAAAGAAGAGGTGGAGAAGGATATCGAAGCGTTCTTAAAGAAAGAACTACCTGAGTTGGTTGAGTCTTTGGTGGAGGATGCTTCTGACTGGCCAGGGGAAGCAAAGCGAAAGGCCCTTGCGCGTAAGGCGCAGGGACTCTTCATCTTCGCAAGCACCGCTGTCCGAATCATCACGGACTTCGACGTTCGTGATCCAGATGAGGAACTCGACCGTCTCCTTTCGTCAGATTATCACTCGCATCTCGACAGAATCTACGGACAAATCCTTGAATGTGCGTGTCCGAAGACGATCAGTCCTAAAATCTTCAAGCTATTTAGGGACATCCTGGGGGCACTTATGGTTTCCCGAGAGCCGATCAACATTCACACACTCGCGTCCCCCCTTTATCCTG
This sequence comes from Tulasnella sp. JGI-2019a, assembly GCA_019633535.1. Lineage (NCBI taxonomy): Eukaryota > Fungi > Basidiomycota > Agaricomycetes > Cantharellales > Tulasnellaceae > Tulasnella sp. JGI-2019a. Next base: position 51,216 of record WSUE01000084.1, on the reverse strand, counting down.
ATGGGTCTCAAACTCAGAGTTTCACCAGTATCATTCGACTCAAGGTACTTAACTACCTACAAGCTGTTCCGGTCATCCCGGGTATCAACATCATCGAGCAGGCAGCGGACGCGCAGCCTATTCAGCTCATACACACGCCCTTCGTCGACTACCTGACAGACACGACCCGATGTGGATCCCCCCTCCTCGTTTGTGTACCGGAGCAGCATGAGCGCTTAGCTGTTGCCTGCTTCCGGAAGATGGAGAGTCTGAGGCGTAGTATCTGCGGCCTTGAACCGTTACTTTTAAACTCCGAGGTCAAAGATCTTGGCGACAGGATACGCGAACGAATGCTGCCGGCATTACAGTACGCGTGCGTTCATGTCGCAGCACATGTGTCTCAGACGGATGCAGGAAACGCGGATATCCACAGTTTAATAGCGAGGTTCGCGAGGGAGACTGATCTTTTGGCGGGAAAGTCTAAGCCTTATGGGAAGGGCTCATGAGAGTGCCATCATGATTGCTTCGATAGAAAAATGGTCCAAGGTGAGATCCTTTGTATCCTTCGTATATGTAAAGGCCGTTGACTATCGGGCAACAAAGGGCAAGACTCCAACTGCTGAACTTGCACATGCAACAAACCACGCTATTTCCCCGCAGTCGATTATAGTCGAGCTTCGCAAGGCAGAAGATGTAACGTTCGTCTTGCTCTCCGACCTCCGACGATTCGTCATCGAGTTCATGGAGCCTATTGTTGCAAGCACTCCTCATATCCACTCATCCATTTTGTTGTTTATACCATCAGAGACTGAGCTATCACGTTGGTATCGGTATTTGGCTGATAATGCTCTAAAGATTTCGTGGATGTGCAAAGCAATGGTCACAAACCCTTTGGGTTGCAACAAAACACTAACAGGCGAGTTTCCTGCGGGCGCAACCATCTTCTCAGGGTCTGATGATGAGACCCTACGGCTGTGGGATGCTCGAACAGGAGCAGCCGTTGGGGAGGTCATGGAGGGTCATACACACCAAGTCAACTGTGTTGCAATATCCCTTGATAATACAACTATTGTCTCAGGGTCTGCTGATCAGACCCTAAGGTTATGGGATGCAAGAACAGGAGAAGCCATTGGGAAGGCTATGGAGGGCCATACTGACTGGGTCAACTGTGTTGCAATATCCCCTGATACCAAAACCATTGTCTCAGCATCTGCCGATCAGACCCTAAGGCTATGGGATGCAAGGACAGGTGCAGCTGTTGGGAAGGTTGTTGTAATCATATTAAAGTCCATATCTGAGCCATGTAGCTGTTGAGAAGGTTGTAGAGGGTGATACCAGCAGAGTCAACTCAGTTGCAATATCTCCTGATGGCACAACTATTGTCTCAAGATCTGATGATCAAACTCTATGGCTATGGGATACAAGAACAGGAGCAGCTGTTGAAGGGACCATGGAGGGTCATACAAGTGGGGTCAGCTCTGTTGCAATATCTTCTAATGGCACCACCATCATCTCCAGGTCCTATGATTGCACCCTATGGCTATGGGATGCCCAAACAGGAGCAGCCATTGGGGAGGTCATGAGGGGTCATACCAGTGGGTTCATATCTGTTACAATATCTTCTAATGGCATGACCATTGTCTCAGGGTCTTCTGATCGAACCCTACAGCTGTGGAATGCCTGAACCGGAGCTGCCATTGGGAAGCCCATGGAGGGCCATACCAACTGGGTCACCTTGTCATGGTTAGTTGCTGCCAACCTCTCATTTCAGCCTTACATGTGATCTTATCAAGGTCTCCATCAACAGGGACCTGACTCAGGAACTGGCAACATTGGAGTTACCAGAGTTAATGGACTTAACATTCTAAAAGAACTAGTAATGATGTCACTGGTGATGTCATCTGCAGCCCACAGTAGTTATTATTAGAACTGCAGTGCACAGTACTTATATTTAGTAACTGGAAGCCAGGCTGACTCATTACATGACTCAGCCAGAAGCCACAGTAGTTATTCTTAGATAGAAGTGGCAACTGCAGCTCACAGCAGAAGCTGCAGTTATCGCAGCTGCAACTGCAGCCTGGGAATAACTGCAGGTCCTTAGGGTATATAAGGAGGGGGACCAGAGCTGGTCTCAGTTCCCCATTCCACCCTCTTATTGCTATCACAGTGAATACACCTCTCATACTCTCATAAACCCACTTGTGTGTTGTCTTCCAGCCCCTCATCACCATCATCAACAGTGAGTAGGACTCAGTTGACCTGAGCACCTTTCTTATCATCATTTAGAACATTGTGAACTGACACCTGTGTTGCAATATCCACTGATAGTACAACCCTTGTCTCAGGGTCTGAAGATCAAACCCTATGGATGTGGGATGCTTGGACAGGGGTAGCTATTGGGGAGGCCATGGGGGTCATACAGGTGGGGTCAATTCTGTTGCAATATCTCCTGATGGCACAACCATTATCTCAGGGTCCTATGATTGCACCCTACAAGTGTGGGATGCTGGAAGAGGAGCAACCATTGAGGAGGCCATGGAGGGTCATCCAGGCTGGACCAACTGTTGTGCAATATCTTCAGATGGTGCAACCATTGTCTCAGGGTCTGATGATCAAACCCACAGATGTGGGATGCCCAAACAGGAGCAGCTATTGGGAAGGCCTTGGTGGGCATAATGACTGGGTCAACTGTGTTGCAATAAATCCTGATAGCACAACCATCATCTCAGGGTCTTCTGATCAAACCCTATGGTTGTGGGATGTAAGAACAGGGGAAGCCATTGGGGAGGCTGTGGAGGGTCATACATGCTGAGTCAACTGCATTGTAATATCTCCTGATGGTACAACCATCATCTCAGGGTCTGCTGATTGAACCCTATGGCTGTGGGATGCCCAAACAGGAGCTGCCATTGGGGGAGGCCATGGAGGGTCATACTAGTGTGGTCATACCCATTGCTTTCTTCAATAATGGCAAACATATTATCTCTGAGGCTGGGCATGGAGAGACTTGTGTGGGGGATCACACAAGTCAACCCTTCTGTTGAATATGAAGCCAAAGCCATCACCTCTATTTGAGCTTGATCAAGATGGATGGGTTTGAACTTCTGGAGGCAGGCAGATATTCTGGGTACTGGTTGATCTAAGAGGAGTACTTGTTGTCCAAGGCAACATTGTTTCACTGGCAAACTGGAAGGTTCCAGTACTTAATATCTCTGCCTGCATAGCATGAACTTGTAGGTTGACATTATGGTATCCAAGTCAGTTAATATTGTTGCTGGATTGTTCACATTCAGCTATTGGACTTGGGTGCTTGTTAGGTTTACATAACTCTATCTTTGAATTAAAATCAGCACATTTGAGGGAATTGTGAGGCCTAGGAGAAGTGCTTCCCCACAAGTATGTCTACCTTAGGATTGTCCTTTTTGTGGCTCTGTGATTGTCATTATTAAAACGAGATGACATGGAGTTTGCCATGAGCTGCGTCGACATCGCGGCAACACTACTTGAATTTCATCTTGCTGTTGCCCCTCCATTAACACAGCAATGTGATTCTTATTCTGCGTGCCTCCCGCAAGTCCATAAATTCGATTTCAAGGTATACGGGCATAAGCTACAACGAGATGAACAGAGATTGCATTGAGTAACTGCCAGGCGGAGTATCGAGGATGGGCTTTATCGAGATCGGCGGCCGACCAGTTAGAAAGGTGACTCGCGAATTTTTGAATCGGACAATAGACTACGAACCCGGATACTGAGATCTTCCCCACATAGAACTTCGCCACAGCCTCCCGTAGCTCAATGATACACAGCGCAACTCCTGGTAAGGCATGAACGTCGACATACTCGTAGGCTCACAAAACCGTGTCATGGTTCTGCTGCGATTGGTGATTGAGGTGATCGCATGGTTGTCGCCAGAGGGGGACCGGATGCTACCGAAGACCAAAGTTCGGCCCTTGTCACTGCGCCGGCTAGGACACCATTGATGTACCAGTGTCGATGGCAGATAATGCTATAGAGCGCCATGATTGATGGATGGGACGGTGGCTCTCTTCGAGGTAGATGGTTGTGAGGGGAAAGTGGCAGGGAGATGATCGCATTTCCCCAGATAGCACCATCATCCATTAGAATAACCCACGACAACGAAGACTCGAGAGAGAGCCCGCTAAACCTAAGTCCCCATGGTGAGGTTGAAGGTCAACGCTGGGGAAATGCCTCTCACTGTGCAAAGGGTTGTGGTTGCAGTTCGCATGTCATAGGTTTCTAGGCTGTGCAAGGGTTTGACAGCGGCTCGGTAAAAACATAGATCCTTCGCAGTCCTTCCAGCTGCTTAACCAAGAGCTGAGAGCGCCTCAATACATCTATGGTGATCTATGGTGTCTGAAAGTCGAATTTTGCCGCCTCCAGATGACACCATAAAGCATGAAGCGCCGTAAACCAGTATTTGCCCTGCCAGCTATGGACTCAGCACTTGTATCCAACGACGAGATAGCTTCTGACAGTACAATCACCGAGCACTAAGAAGTGACTACCATCACAGGGACGGGATAACTAGAGCACGACAAAGACAGCGAGAATAAGATGAAGGGTGACGAAGCAGATCAAGTCGATACGTCCCGGAAGCGTCCATGCTGACCCCGGCGAGGTTAAGAATGAATAAAGCCTTGAGACGATGCACTGTAAGCAGTGAGTTGTAACGGAAGTATCAAGTCCCCGCGTTCACAATCAAAACGGATGACGTCAACGATACAGCCCCGCTCATCACCATCGTCATAAGCTGCAGCGTGTGCTATAAAGCCAATCTCAATTCTCTCTACAACCAACACCGACAACTCCTTCACGACCTTTAACCCACCACATCCCACCGTAATCGAGTTCGTATACAATCAGTCATCAATGCCGTACCCACCTACTATCCAACAGCCCACCACCGCTCGTATCTCTACTCCTCGCCGAGAGCAGCCCTCGTCGCCGATCGTGTCGAGACAACCAAGTACGGCGCCGGCTATGACCCTTGACCCCGAACAAAAGGGCGAAAGCCAGCAAACGCTGAGGATGCGAGGCGGTTGCATCCCTCTTCCCGTGAGTCCTTACGTTATTTCAATCTCAGACTAATCTCAACGGCGTTTCTCCCTCATTTTCATTTTCAGGGAGGTGGAATGTGTTACATCATTCCATGCTGCTGCCCTTAGACAACCTGTCTGCCTTGCTTGTTCATTGTTTTCCTCACCTGTTCCACTGTATCTACTATTCATCGGAAAATCTCATTGTACACACTACTCTGCCAATGCCGATATTGATAAGGAACAAACCCCAATCGTTGGATTTGCAATGCTCTTGCCGCGTGTCTACATCATCGCCACAGTTGAGAGAAGAGAGAACTATGTGCCCCCACTCTTCTCCATCGAATGACCGCATAACATTCGCTTGGATCCACACTGCGGCCTGCCGAACCTCATGTCTGCGGGCCTGGCGTGACACAGCTGCCCGCAGGACTGCACCTAAATATAGCCCTCTGCGATGTGACCGGCCCCGGACCCCGCAACGCAACGCAACGCCCTGGAGAAGTTGAGGGAGCGTGCAACGACTTCACATTTCCCATCTCCCATCCTTCCAACATATAAGAGGTTGTGCTCCATCCCTCATCGCCCTCCCAACTCTCGCTTTCAATCCCTCCCTCACTCACTCCACATCTCATACCCACTCACATATTCACTATGGTCTACTACAAGCCTTCCACTGAGCAGACCGCTGCTTCTGCCACTGCCCCCCAATCCGAGGAAATGTCGGCCAACGTGGTGAACGCTCAGCCCGTCCAGGCAGCAACCATGAAGATGGAGCAACAGGAAGCCAGCAGGCTTCGTGGTGGTTGCGGAGTAAGTCAAAGGCCGCCCTCCCTTCTGTCTGGTTTTGACTGATCATGGCCCTTGTAGTGCGACATTGGATGCTGTGGACTCGATGAGGGATGCTGGTGCTGCTAAACTATGGAATTCAACGGACGGACCGTTCCTCACATCTTCTCTGCCCTGCCACACCTTATATCTATACCTGATGAAGAATACCAATTGATTGTCGTCGTCCAGGTGCCATTGTTGAGTGTCCTGCCCCAATTGACGTCAGTCCTCATTGTAATTCCCCCTGAGCGTGGGTCATCACCGGCCATGACACCGCCACACGCGCCCGCCTTCCCAGACGCAACGCCGTATCAACCACGACACGATTTTTTAACTTACCCCCTTCCATTCCCCCCGACTATTGCTACAGATGGCGTACTACCCACCTTCTTCCACCTCTGAACAATCCAGAGCGAAAGCAGACGAGAACACCCAAGTTGAAACGTCCACCCCTATTGCTACCACGCAACCCACTCAGTCGTCGGCGATGATGCCGGTGCAGATGGACACCGATACCCATAACGGGCTAGCCAAGAGGCTTCGAGGAGGCTGTGGGGTGCGTCCAACGTCTCATCGAATTTGAGCTAGTTCACGACTTTCGATCGGGACTAACCCCAACGCCTTTGATCTTCACGCCAGTGCGATTGCAACTGTTGCGGTTTTTCGGAAGATTGCTGGTGTTGCTAGATTCTCCCTCGCCATCGGGAAGCTTATGCTCTAGTCCATCACTCGTGCTTTCGCCGTCGTTACCCAACCCGAACACCACAACCTCCCTTTTAACGCAACCGTTCCCCGGACCTTTATGTCTGTACTTATCACGACTCGAGACACTACATATACATGTCTCCCATGATCACGTCCAATTCGTCGCGTACGGTACGCTCGATCTGTCATATGTGCTTGGGAGATCATCACAACTTATCAAGGGTTAAAGCTTGATTATTGTTTACTTAAATTGCCTTGGATAAGGAACTTTTAGTCGATCGCATATCTTTCACCCTGGTGCGAAAACTCTTGAAGCGAGAATTGATATCAGATACGATCGCGATGATCTAAAAACCAAGTGCGATGACGTCTTGGGGAACCTATCCTTGGACACTATACATGCAAGTACACTTCCCCCTGAACTTCTCTATGGAGATTCTCAAAGCCTTTAAGAGCGCCTCTGATGAACCTGCTCAGGTGGCAACACGAGAGATAGAGGAGCAGGATGTTATGGGATGCCCCACCGACTTGTACCTACCGAATCAGGTTCGGCATCTACGCCGGAACTTTCCGGATGCCAAGCCAGTCCTTGCTCCACAGACGATGGGGTCAAAGCAGCTACGTCATTACAGCAAGGCCCAACGCAGCTACGTCATTACAGCAAGGCCCAACGCCAAGCTCTCCACACGGCATGTCCCTCCTCTATCACCCCTCTTCCCTCTTGCCCCACTCCTCACACTCAGCTTATATCTCATGGTCTACTACGACACCTCCATCGAACAAACTCCCCCTAATCCTCAAATTGAGGTGAATCCTACATGTATCGCCTCACCTACCGTCATTACCTCCCAGCCCACGGCAATCAAGCTCGAGGTGCAGCCGGCTGAGAGGCTCCGGGGTGGTTGTCGTGAGTGTGGGGTGAGTTTATAACCTTCCAAGATTTCTCAAACCTAAAATACAGTGTGATCTCAGTGATTGCCTACTTGATGATGGGTGTTGGTGTTGGGTGTAGGAGTGTGGCGAGGAACGTGTTGCGGGCTTGTGCTGTATCTTATCGGGTTAATGTCACTCTAGAGATTCCAGAAAATTTGTGCAAGCAGTCCATGTTGGAGAAAGCCGTGCGGTAGGCGTTGTCTTCAGTCACAATAATATGTGGGGGAAAATGACAAATCGCCTCCAGTTGATAACCGGGGTTTAAAGTGCTTGCAACAACGATATTGTACGAGCAAGAACACCAAGACATCTCATCTTCATGACTAGGTACTTGCATTCAAACAGTCACCTATATCTGGAGGGCGCGCTCTCAACAAATCCGATGGCTTGCATAAAGGATGGACGTCAAGCCTCATCAAGCATGGATTGGCGCCGTTTGGTGAAGGGTTGGCATGCCTCCGCTCGGTAGTACGAGCAACATATCCTCGGTACGTAATAGAATGGCTAGATACGATAATCTCAGCGACGCCCTCTTACTACCTCCAACTACGGTGCATAAATGCCTGGCGGACTAGATCTTACTCCCCCTCCAATCCTACACCTTCAATATTAAGACTGTATCGTGGCTGAAGGGACCTTTGTGAAATCTCTCCCATATGCGGGGGCACCGCTATAGCCCGTTTTTGGCTGACACCCTACCGGTTGAATCGAGCTGCAGCACCTTACGACTCAGCTGGGAACAAGTCGCCCCGTTACAGAGTAGTTCTTCTCTGCGTTGTATGCGTTTGCGCAGCCCATCGCTTCTCACGTGCACAGTCTCGCTGCATGCCTGCGGCGCAGCTTACAAATGTCTTTAAAAAAAAACGTTAAGACTACAATCGAGTTTTTTATCCACCCGATTCAAACTCAACTATGCACGGATCAGACAAATCCTCAAAGACCGAGACTGCACTCTCCGATGGTCCTTCGGAATCAGGCGCCACGAATGAGGCACCACCCTCATATGGCGATGCTACTGGTCGTCGTGGCATGCCTACGCCCGTACCATGCAGGGAAGTTGAAGCATCCCGGCCTCGTGTCAACAACATCTATATCAAGGAGAAGAACAGTGGCGTGAAGGGAGAATGGATCATCGATCCCGACATTACGGTCCCTTTGTCGCTCTTGCCTGAAGTGGAGGAGGGAGAAGAGCGGGTCAACCTCCGTCTTCACTCGAATGTAAGCTAAAAACATATTCCATCATTAGTTTCATTGGCCACTCGAGCTGACACTGCTACTGACGTAGAATGGCTCAGTGGCGGGTAAGGTTAGGCTGATAAGTGATCAGCCCACCAAGTCGTACCTCCATGCGTCAGCTCATAACGGCTCTGTTCAGATGAAGATCGTAAGCGGCTCAGTACTCAAACCATCAGTTGGAAAAACCTTGCTCATACAACTGGTTTCAACAGTTATCTCGCCAAAATCAAAAGTTCAACCTGAAAGCTCACTCTCATAACGGCAACGTTACGGTCTCAATCCCGATAGACTTTGAGGGACCGGTCACTTGTACCACCAAGAACGGTTCAGTCAAGTTCTCGCAAGCCATTCAACAACGTCTCACACAACTCGGCCGCTCGGACAAGACTAGGAAAGCATTCATTGGCTCTCTGCCAACATCAGAACAAAATACCACCGACGCCAAAGACAAGAATGACTTGGAAGCTTGGAGTGGCGATGAGTTGATCTTGAGCTCGGCGAACGGTAACCTCCGGATCGACTACACGCAAGAGGGCTCGGATGAAACTGGGTCGGGAGGCCTCAAGGATTTCCTACGGAGGTTCATGGGAGGCTCTTCGCCAGCGCCCAGTGATTTGACCTCGTCATCCGCATCACCATCGGGGGCCGGTTCGGGGTATCCTGTGGACAAGAAGATCTGATTGAGGTTTAAAGAGATGGGCCCAGGTCGTCGTCTTTAATGGCGCAACTGTTGTACACATATATTAAATTCGTGTGTGTTGCGAGGACATTCGAATCGCGGCGTTACGCAAGTCAATTCTCGACTAAACTACAACCATTACGACGATTTGCATGAAGTCGATTCACTTATGTTACGGTGTAGAGCATATTCATAGGTTCCACTTTATTACACAGACGTCATGTCTTGCCCGCTGTGATTATCAGGCCACTTCCGAGCTCCACTCTCAACCGCCTAAAAAGCAAGAGTTGTCTGGGAATAGGAAGATAGCACATCTATCCATCCAGGCTAAACTCAATTTCAATGGCTTCCAAGGGGTTGTAGAGATAGTGATACGGGATCAACTCCTAGACCCCCATTGCGCTCCTTGGTGCTGGTCGTCGGTATTATTCAATTGTCGCCAGGACGCGAGCGAGAGGGTTTCAGAACCTGGTGGATTGTACCCAGGTGAGTGCGCATTCTGCGAGCATGTGATGTTGCCGGGGATAAAGAAACCGCAATTTGGAGAACCCCGTTAGCGCATCTTAGGATAGGGGCAACATACTCCCATTCATCCATTTCTACCCTCAACCACTCAGATATATCCTCATTTACGGTTGAATCCAATGTCAGCACCTGCACAGTTCATTATCCGTCTCCAACATGGTAAGCCTCTCTGGTGCTGTTGATTTCCGATTGCCAGATCCGTTCTTTCTGAATCACATATCTTTCCTTAGGCATCCAAGGCGGATTCGCGCCACCCACCCCAAACGAAATACATATGTTGACTCGCAGTTCGGACTCACCCACTACCATCCTTATCCAATCCGAGGTCCGAAAGCCCGGCGAACCATCCCTATCTGGCCTCGCACCCAAATCCCTCGCTTTGGGCGATAAGGAGGCGCAGATCGCGGAGTTGCATAACATCTTGAAGAGATTGCCAACAGAGCAGCCTCCTGGGTCTCAGGTACACACGAGTTGATCTTATTCTTTTGGATTTCCAGGAGACTGATCGATTCATGTGTTTGGCTTGACTAGGATATCTATGGTTTGGACACTCAGATCGTGTGGGGCTCGGATGATCTGGAGTGGATGAATGGCAGCCCCGCTGGTTGCGGTGGTGGTGTAAGTGAGGTGCAACCCACTGAGGAGGAGAAGGCACTGTTCAAGAAAGCGGTGGAGATCGTTAAGGGGTTGGTTTGATCCTTTGGGCACAATGGCGAAAGGGATCTAGATTCTTTGGTATATGAGGTTGAATACTTGAACTGTTGGATGGAGCCTCTTAAACACAATATTGCTCATTGGATGACACGGCGCCAGTCGGCCCGGATTTAGTACAGGTTGCTTCTCGCGGTGTCTTCAGGCGGACATGCCCTGGATTTGGTGAAGTTGTCGGCTATTGCCGATCATAAAATCCTGCTTCGCTAACCAACATCCAATTGCCTTAGCCCTGGTCACATACATACCTGTAAATGACTACCCGCTTTATACAAATGCACTCGGTCGCAGAGATGAACGCGAATCCACTCCCAACATTCGTCGTCGCGCAACCACTAAAGTCCGCAGCTATGTCCATACAATCGAATGGGGAAGTTGTGCAAAGTGTCCTCAGACTTCGAGGCGGTTGCGTGAGTCCCTTTCCTAACCATCTCTATCCATACTACCTATGTATCTAAAACACGGGTTCCTTGTCTCTATCATCTCTCTCGAACCTTGACCTCTGCTTGTTACCCCTATCTGGCTATCCCTTACAGTGCAGAGATAACTGCGAGTGGTGTGGATGCATTGACTGTGGATGCAATTGCTGCGAGGAGGGAGACTGTTGCTATTGCCGATGCTGCTGGTGACACTCCGTCGCCCCTCCCTTACAATGCTTGTTCCTTCCCGCTATCCATCTTTTCGGATACCGCCACCTCCCTGTCACGGCACTCACTCCTCGCAATTTGGCCATGTATTGTTTGTTCTCCTATCATGAATGCCATGTTGTTACGACACAGACGCTTAGCGTGGGCAAGGTGTTCAACTCTAGGGAAAGCATCTGAAGTTGCATGGAAATGATGAGAAGGTGCTCGTACATGAGGTTCTTTCTCGCCCCGTGTATCCACATTCCCCTTCAACGCACTCGCGGGTTGTCTAAGTTCCAATCCATCGCATACGTCCCCGGTCATCGTTCCATCGCGTTTTAAACCTAAGAATATAAATCGGAACGGCAGCGTAAGTAAATGAAGAGTTCATGAGACCAATCCCTTCATGGTTCCTCACACTTAAAGATGGTGTTATCATTTAGTAATCGAATTGGGGCGAAGCGCGAAGCAGGATTTACAAGGGACCTTTCGCTCAAAGTCTCACCCAATGCGCGGTCGCTTCTCCAAATAAGGATCATAGTCGCGCATTCTCAACGGCTATTTCATGAAACGCACCGACAATAGACCAGGTTCATTTCGGTTCCAGGCTGATCATGCAACCTAACAAGCTCCATCCTTCAGTATAAATGTCTCGTACTTAGTATCGTCTCTGCTATCCCCCTTCCAATTACCCTAGCTTGTCACTGCACATTCTTAACTTCACCCTTTCACCCTTTCATCCTTTTCATTTCTTTCTCGATTAGACTGATCGCTTTTAGACGACAGCAACACATTCAATAGGTCACAGAGATTGGAAAACGTCCCTGTCAACCGACGACCAACTCGGACAGGGCGCGTCAACCCATAGTTCATAGATGGGGCAGACTGATGGCACCAAAGAGATGGTACCATCGATCCGTCTCAGGGGTGGATGGGCTTGGTTCATCTGCTTGCCATGCGTGAGCTCTTGCTCGAACGTCGATGGGAATCTGAGAGCATTGGACAATCAATTCCTTTCTAGTCTTCGTACCGGTCATATAGCCCACATAATGCGCCCGACATCGAAGGGCGACTTTCGTGAGACGAACCACGACACCTGAGGGGACTTCTCGGTGCCTGTTGCGTGCTGTGGCGTTTGAATTCCACTGTTGTTTGACAGATTTGCTCTAAGAAGTAGAATGGGGATTTGTGAGGAGATACCGAGATACAGTGCTCGGCGTGCACATGGGACAAGATTCGCAAGCGGAGTGGAGAACGAAGTTAACTCCTTCTTTTAAGCTTCGCTTAGACAACCCTGGATGGTTTTTGTACCCATCAGCAGCTGTGCGAACTCTCCTGACGTTTGTGACAATGATGAACGTAGGAGGCGAAGGCCTGAGAGCGCGTTTCCTTCTCTGATGTGTTTGATTTTGTTGTTATATAAGCAGGTCGATCCAAGAAAGAAGACGAGGCACATCTAATATTCGCAAACGCAGGAAGAACCGAAGCCCTGTTCTTCGCCACTTAAATCTAGTCATTCGATGCAGCGATATAGCCCTAAGACACCACAAACAGAGAGAAAGCGTCAACAATTTATCGACAATGTGGTTTCATCCTCGCCTGTCGACCCATCGACTTGACTTCCACGAACGCAACTTACCTGTTCATCCTCCAAGAACTGCAAGAAGGCCAGACACACTGCCACATAAAACCCTCTATCCACTCCCAAAAGCCTAGCGATCCCATCATCGAGTTCAAGCATCCCAGAAGTTGGACTCCCAAGCGTAAACGTCGGAGTCGTATCGTGAAATGTCAAGAGCGTCAGCATCGCAGGTGGGCGGTCCACGAACATCTGACTATCGAGTGCCGTCGTTGGTTTAGAGTTGGACGGAACGCGGATGGTGAATGACTGTGGAGTTCTATCATTAGCACATTGTAAAAATAGATGGGATAGATGTTTATATAATGAACTCACCCGTTTGGTCGCTCCAACCAGCTTTTGGCTTAGGCTGGAGAACAGCCCACTGACGCGGTGGTGCGCTTTGCCCTGCTGTTGTTGCCGCATCTCTTGTTCCATGGACAAGGGATAGGCGAGCGACGGATCTGGGGTGATCAAGAAATGTGTGATTTGCGATTGCGGTTGCGGGCGTGGCTGAGGTGGACGACGTGTAGGCAGCTGTATAGTAGATGATGCAGCACCAGATTCCTCGTTCGCGGTTTTGTTTTCGACGAGGGTAGCGGTGCTGGAAGTGGATGTGACGCTATCTCGAGGTGAAGGAGCTGGATGGGGTGGATAAGAGGAACCGCTAGGAGAAGGAGGATAAGAGTGGGAGGAGGAGGGGGTGGGGGGTGTAGCGGCGGGGCGGAGCAAGATGTCGATCGGGGTGGTTCGGCATGCAAACGTGAAGGATCCTTCGCTGACGTCGATTCCAGGAAATAGGGCGGCATGGGCTTTTGCTTTATACGATAGATCAAGTTAAATGGTTCTTGGGACGTTGGGTGGGAGAAACTCACAGGAATAAGGCGTCAAGGGGATGAAGAAGTTCTCGGGAAACGCAGGAGAGCGGAACTTGATGTACCACCCGTGTATTGGTCTGTGGACCGTCCACGTCGTTCTTCCCGTGGCCTTCTCGATCAAAGAGTCGATAATCTCCGTCTCGGAGAGGGTTCGTTCCTGATCATCAAATGTCCATGGCCTTGTCAGTCTGTGGCCGGGTACACAGCACATCTCCAGAGTGTGGTTTTCTGGCGGGTACACACCTGAGTCCACTCGATCTTCTTAGAGCGCTCATCTGCGACGTTCAACCGAAAGTTGTGATCGATGACATCGGAACTGATGGATTATGACAGGTGCTTCGCCGAGGTCAGCGGAGCGATCTTCAAGCATTGGGGTATCTGTTAGGTTGGAGGCGTACCTGCTGACAGTGAGCCGCGATATGATTCCATATGAAGTGCCAGCGGATGATGGCTGCTGAGGCCGCGTATCTTGTACCGTAGGCAGGGACATTGTGACAATGGCTAACTTTGATGAAATGCGCCCAGGGTTAATGCGTCGGCACTAGTAAACGAGTCGTTCGTCTCGGCTGGTATATGGCTCACACAGTATTGTTGCCAATGAATGCGTGTCGCGTGCGGTGCTTAACGACGAGGGCCTAGAGCGGCAGGGATGGCGAGTGAAGGCAAAAGGAAGAAGTGGACACGGTCTCCGTGAAGTAAACCTGAGTGATTGGAACGAGGGCGTTCAGACTTGCCATGACCTTGCGTTGATCAGCAGCGTCGGACTCAGCCTGCGATAAATGCGTTGAGAGTCCAGCGTATGCGAGAATATGGACCATGTTATCTATACGAGTTGTACACGTCGCCATCTGAGCGGAAGCGTCTGAAATTGATCAACGCCACCGCGTCTTCACCTCCGATCACCTGAAATCTGCACATATTTTAACTTTTCATGCTCCCATCTTAGGTCTAGAGTCTTTAAAACATGTAGATACCTCGTTATTTTTTATCATCAGTAAGCGTATGTGTCGTGTTTTAACGAATATCAATCACCGTATGCAATGCCTCGATCCAAATGGGCATTAATGCGCAGGCCCACTTCTACGTATTTAAGTTGGGGATGAATACGGCACAGAAAGAGCTGCGGTAAATTCAGATTGCAAATACATAAAAAAAGCGCCCCGTGCCTCAACCCCGCATCTTTTAAGCCTGCGCACATCGCATCGTTCCATTATCCCTTCCCTTTCCACCTTTACGAATCTAACGAACAGAGTATGTCCTCTGAAGTAGCCACATTCCACCCCATCACCCGCGACCATGGTGACATCGGAGCGTACAGGCAGCGAAAAGTTGCCTTGATCACTGGCATCACTGGCCAAGACGGGTCTTACTTGTACGTTTCTTACATCGTACGAAAGGGCAATGAGAGGGGTACTCGATCTGACTATGTCTGATCTTTGGCTTTCCGTAATCTGGTTATTAGGACTGAATTGCTTTTGGGCAAGGGGTACGAGGTGCACGGCATCATCAGACGGTCATCGAGCTTTAACACTGGGAGGCTGCATCATCTCTATGAGGTATGATCTGCACTTCCTATCCATTCTGCGTATGCTGATCAGCGCGTTTTTGCCCTTATACAGGATCAGCATGAGCGTCAGTCCTGGATCGAATTCGTCTTGCGACCCTTGGCGATCACTGATCCCTGTGACCTTGTTATTAGGTCCTAACCAGTTCAAGCTTCATTATGGTGATCTCAGCGATAGCACCAACCTGGTGTACATCATCGCTCAGGTTCGCCCGACTGAGGTCTACAACCTTGGCGCGCAGAGTCACGTCAAGGTCTCGTTCGAGATGTCCGAATACACTGGTGCGCTGATTCCTCTGATATCTCATCTTACTGATATGTTGATATTTTGCGTAAATTTTTGCCGTTCAGGTGATGTTGATGGTCTTGGCACGCTCCGTCTGCTCGATGCTATCCGAACCGTCGGTCTCGAGAAATATGTTCGATTCTACCAAGCGTCGACCTCTGAACTATACGGAAAGGTCGTCGAGACACCCCAGAGCGAGAAGACCCCTTTCTACCCTCGCAGTCCCTATGGCGTCGCCAAACTCTACGCGTATTGGATCGTCGTGAATTACCGCGAGGCGTACGGGATGTATGCTTGTAATGGAATCTTGTTTAACCACGAGAGGTGAGCGAGGATATGTCGCTAACTGTTATTGTTGTTTCGCAAAATGTATGGTTGACTAATGAATCCAATCTTTCCTCTTTACTTAGCCCACGTCGAGGACGTACGTTCGTGACGAGGAAGATATCTAGGGCTGTGGCGGAGATTAAGCTAGGGAAGCAGGGATGTCTGTACCTTGGTAACATCGATGCTAAGCGTGATTGGGGACATGGTGCGTGGTGTTGTCAGTTCCCTTCCCCCCGTCTCCCGTACTGATCAATCGATTCGCGTATTTTGTTTTAACAGCTCAGGACTACGTGGAAGGCATGTGGCGTATGCTCCAGCAGGACGAACCAGAAGACTTTGTACTCGCTACGGGCGAGACCCACCCCGTTCGCGAGTTTGTGGAGAAGTCGTTCGCTGTTGTGGACATTAAACTCAAGTGCGTTCTCTTTGTTGTATTCTGCGGCGTGATTTTCGGTTCTGGCCATTGATTTCTTTATTTCTTTCTTATTCTAGGTGGGAGGGTAAAGATACCGAAGAGACTGGTACTGACATCGCCACCGGCAAGGTCGTCGTTCGTATTGACCCCGCGTACTTCCGTCCCGCCGAAGTCGAGTAAGTTTCTCTCCTCGTCTTTCTATCGCACTGGATAAGAGGAGCTTATTCCCGCACGTGTTACCAGATTGCTCCTCGGGAATCCCGCCAAAGCGGAGAAGAAGTTGGGTTGGAAGCGTAATGTCGATTTCGACTCCCTCGTGAAGGAGATGACACTGGCCGACCTCAAGGCGGCAAAGAACATGGTTGAGGATCAGAACTAAAAATTGCTGACGCTGGGTGGGTTCGACCCTGTCGAAACTTCGCCGGACATATTTTTCTTCGTGCGGTTTCTCTTTTTCTGTCCTGTTTTTATGTAGTAGAGATTGAACGAGCGTTTTCTGTTGAAACTTGCGTGCTGCGCGTTGTATGGATATTGGCCTATCGGATTGAAAGACTTGAAACCGGAGTCAGTAGAATGGAAGCGTGGCCGGGATGAGCAACGGTGAGCCTGCAAGAGAGTCTCGTTATACTCCTCGCGTCAATCATCATACGGCCTCCACTGACAACTTGGCGAGGAACGTTCTCTGATGGCGCGTCGAGTACACGTGGGCGGGGGAGAAAGACCGATTGCAGATCGCGTTAATCAACTACAAAGTCCACAATAACATATTTACATCTCCGAGACATATATGCAGAAACAAGTTGGACCTGCCCATGCGATGAACAGCCCGCCCTAGAGGTGAAGGCATACGGTAACCATCTAGTAGGTGGGTGGTGAACATCTACGATGCTGGTAGGGCTGAGGAGTAAGCCTCAGTGATTTTTGGTGACTACTGAGGAGTGTTCGGGGGTTGCCCGCCAACGGTGACAAACACAAAACCTCGTCCCAACCCCGCAAGCTTCGCCCCGGAAACGAGCCTACGCGAGAAGACCTTCAATGCGTCCCGTGTGCGACATCAGCGATTGGTGGGATGCCTTTCCGCGAGTAAGGACCCGTATAGAATAATGAACGATCGAGTAGGCTTCGGTAGCCCCCAGCGCAAGAATCAGTTACTGAGAATTCAAGCAAATAGCTTCGACCTTGTCCTTGGTCAGACCGTTTAAAAAAAACTGGTGGCGAGCACGTGACTGGGGTTTAGTGGTGCAATTGGTTGGTCGAGCTCTCAAAGTTATTATGTTGAACCGCAAATCCGTTGATACATTGGACTTTCGAGCACAGAGGACGGATTTTCAATATGTAATGAATACATGATTCCAATAGATTATGCTGTACATGTGGTGTTCGGCCCGTTTAGGTAGGAATCGTGTGTCGTGTGCGGGCGCCGTGAGACCGAGACGGGATGGAACTCGCCATCACGAATTTGCACGCTCATCCGGCACGATACGACCCGCGACACACACGCAGACACGACCATCATATTCATAAGCTGCCGATACCTTGTTATCTTGCTGCGTCAACGCCTCCAACCTCCGCTATCATCAGCTCATTGACAGCTCCACTTTCAACTCCATCACTGGGCCTGCAAAACATCATCCTTGCTGGCGACCTTATAACAACATCATATCAACGCTCACACGCTGCCAAATTACTACCTTTGGCTCGAACTACTAAAACGAAACCGAAAGGAAAATCAACAGTCATAAATGCCGGTGCCGACTCCGAAGAGATCATCTCAACCACCTCCTAGTGATACCTCCCCCTTTGCCGATATCAAGGAACGACGAAAATCGCTCCTCCTACATTCGCCGTCCCCAACGACCGCTCTCCGCATGAACGGCTATTCGAATGGGAATACGAACGGCCATGCGAATGGTGATGTCACGACGAGGAGCGAGATGCGGCGAAGGAGCGGTCGAAAACACAATAAACGCGGTTCGACATCGTCATCGGGCTCGGCGTCTTTAGCTTCGTCGTCTTGTTCCTCTTCGAGCATTGGGGATGATCAAGAAGTTGATGAGATCGTCAATGGGAATGGGAATACCAAGGTGGAAAGTGCGTCGTTGCACATGCCGACGCGGAGGGAGTATGAGGAGTGGAAGGGCATCATGAAGAAGGTCGTGGACCAATGGGAGATTCCGAGGAAAGTGCTTCATAGCTCAATAGGTGCGTTTTCTTTCTCTTTTTGAGTTGCTTGCCGCGACCCAACCGACAAGCCGACCGGGGGGCAAATCGGCCGATGCCTTTGAACGAGCCCCGCATCTTTCTATGTCACCTCTCCGATTGCTGAAACCGTCTTATGATCTCATATAGGAGTCGGTGTTGTATATCTTTACTCGACTCGACCTGACAATGTCAAGCCTGTCGTCTACGCGCTATCGGCGTCGTTGGCTGTCATTATCCCTGCGGACATCATCAGACTACGATATCCCGCATTTGAGCGGATATACGAGAAGGTTCTAGGTGTGTTGATGAGGGAGAGCGAGAGAGATAGCCCGAACGGGGTGATTTGGTACATGGTGATTATTTTCCCTTTGCGATTAGTAGTCAGTGTGAATGAAGTACTAATCATTGATTCGATGTTTTGCTTCTCTTAGATCGGTGTCATATATGTCCTGTTACTTCTCCCGCGAGACCTCGCAGTCATGTCCATACTGATGTAGGTTTATCTATTGGACTTTTCGTCCTTATCGCGCCTGTGTGCTAAACATAACTCCTCTTTCCTAGCCTATCATGGTGCGACACGGCAGCATCGACATTCGGTCGACTCTGGGGGCGATACACGCCTGCCCTTCCACGACGTGTCCCCATCCTCAACCTCCCGCTCGCGCCGAAGAAATCTCTCGCTGGATCTCTCGCTGCCACACTCACCGGCGCACTCACCGCAGTGGTATTTTGGGGATGCGCCGTGCCTGCTTGGCAAGGTTACGGTCAGGTTGAAGCAGCGGAATGGGGTCCGGTCGCATGGAAGTGGGCGAATGCGCCTGGTGTGGGGATCATTGAAGGAGGAGCGATCAGCCTTGGGTTGATTGGATTAGTGGTTGGATTAATCTCGGGTATTACGGAGGCATTAGGTCAGTCATGTCATTTCCTGTGCTGCACCTTTCCAATTTAGTGCTGATCATTGGATTGACTTTGCAGATTTGGGAGGGATCGATGATAACCTATCACTTCCAATCATTAGTGGAACCGTGCTGTGGGGCTTGTCCAAATTCGCCGCCTGGATGTCGAACTTCCAGCTTGCATAGGTTTTCGATCCTCACCGCCCTTGATTATCTCCCTCCATTTAATCGTTATGTACCGGTCACATTTCATCATAGAACTTGTTACTCTAACGCCTTGTTACGTTACTAGACGATACCCTAATTTTGCCTGTTGTATTATGTCCGTTTGCATTTGCGATCTCTGGGTGTACCTTCCATTCCATCGCCCACCTGCGTGAAAAACGGTAACAACTAAGCCTGGGACTAAGTTAGATCTGGCGTTTGCGACCCTGACCGTTAGGCCATGGTCATTTTTTTTTCTCGCTATAGAAACTTGGCGTTGCCAGCTCGCTTTCCAGACTCCCCCTCCTGTCTTCTAACCAGTCATGTTTGACTACACTATGAATTCGACCGGGGTCCCTCTAGATGCGCTCTCTGCCATAATACCTGGCACGACGATACCCAACTCGGCGCAACCTGCATTCTTTCTGGGCCTCATAGTCGTCCTCTTTTGCAATTTCAGCACGACGTACAATCACCCTGTTCTCCCATACCTGCGTCTCGCCTCGGCGGTCCCGGCGTACTATGCATGCTGGCTCTATGGCTTCTCGGGTCGATTCCAGTTGTTGAATCGGAGTGTGGCGCTTGGGATGGCGCTATTGGGGACATACGGAGGGTTGAAGGTTACGGAGATCTGCGTGGTTGGATTTTGGAATAAGGAAGGGGATTGGCCAAAGTGGATTCGGCTGAGGTCACAGCAGGAGAGGAAAGCAGGCTTGTCAAAAAAGGAGAAGCAAAAGGGGATGAGGGGAATGGGCAACGTGGTCCAGTTCGAGCCGACGCTGTTCGGTCGTTTGGTATACGCGCATGACCTTGGGAGCGCGTCGGGTTCGAGCTGGATTGCAGGGAGGGTGTGGGATTGGGCCCCAGCGTCTATGCGGGATCAGGACCCAACACCCAAGTCACGTTGGGAGTTCGGCTTCACTTCACTCAGAAAGCTGGTCGAATGCTACTTGGTCGTGGACGTTTGCGAGAGCATCCTGTCCACTCGAGATTGGGATTTCTACACCCCGAACGCGCGACCGGTCACGGCAGCGGGGATCCCATTGGCATGGCAGTTCGTCTACTCGTTGTGCGTCTGCGTTCGTACGGCCATGGATATCACCTTCCCCTTCCTCGTCTTCGGACTGGCGTCTAGCCTGCTGGCCAACACGCCCTCAACCGCCTTCGCCCCCCTCTTTGACGCACCATTCACTTCCGCATCACTCGCCGAGTTTTGGTCTGTCCGATGGCACCCAATCTTCCGAAGGTCTTTCGACCGGATCTCCGCCGGGGTGCTCTCCTTTGCCATCTGCATCTCTGGTGGATCATTCACGAAACAATCCCGAGGCGCCAAGGTTCTCCGCTCCATCATCATCTTCACCCTCAGTTGCACAGAGCATCTCATCCTCTTCTCCGCTCTACCAACCGACGCCCAATACCCTGCCCAACCGTTCCTCGATACTCAAGCGTTCAAATTCTTCCTCGCACAGCCGCTCGGCCTCACTATCGAATTTCTCCTCGTCCAGCCGCTCACGGAGGGTCTACCCAGGAGCTGGAGGACGGCGGCGAGGCGAGCGTTTGCGTGGGCGTGGCTGCTCTGGAGCGGTAGATACTTCTCGGACATTTGGTTCAATCGGGGGTTGTTAGCTCATAAGGAGCGTAATATTGTGTTTAGCCCCGTTAGAGGTCTGCTGAGAGGGCAGTGGAGAATCGACTAGAGGGATTTTCAGACTCAGAGTGTGTTTTTGCGTTCGGTATTGTGGGTGGACTAGGGCGGCTTTGATTTCATAGCTATTGTCGAGGACTCCAGAATGACAATACCAGTGCTGATCGGTCAATATCTGTCCGAGTGAGACGAAAGGAGCCCGCGGTACTCAGGCCTCCCAGCAAAGAGACATGCCGAGACTAGTTGATTATTCCGTGCGGGCCGTAAATTCACGAAGGCGAATTGAAACCGTCAACTTCAGCAGCGCCTCGGGTCCGACTCCGTAGCTTTTCATGAACACGAAAGTGGTTATAGTAACACTCTTAGTGTGGGTGTTCAGGTTTACGAACAGTGGCTTCTGGAACGCAAGTACTGGCGCAATGCACAATGATCGGCTTTTGAGATTGATGGAAG
Organism: Tulasnella sp. JGI-2019a; assembly: GCA_019633535.1. Classification (NCBI taxonomy): domain Eukaryota; kingdom Fungi; phylum Basidiomycota; class Agaricomycetes; order Cantharellales; family Tulasnellaceae; species Tulasnella sp. JGI-2019a. The sequence goes on along the minus strand of WSUE01000084.1, from coordinate 29,443 downwards.
GTAACAGTTAAACAAGCTATTGCGCATCATCGTCGGAATCAGTGGCATCGCTTCGCCTTGACTCCTGCTGGGCGCCCCCATTTTCTGCATCATCGCTATCACTCTCCTCATCACTGTCCCTCTTCTCCTCATCCTCAACGTCCATCTGACCAGCACCTCCCTTCGCCGCAGAGGACATCTTCCACTGCCGGGCCATCTGCAAGAATTTAAAGGCGTTCGGATTCTCCTCTTGGATATCGTCGTCGAATTTCCATACCCAAACTGTACAGAGAAAAATGGGACAAGAATTGGCGCGATATAAAGGAAGAGCCAGGTGCGTTTATGCGTACCTTCTTCCATGCCGCCAAACTCGGATGGTTCCCAAGCGAGTTCTTTGTGAGGATTGATCCGCTGCAGTCTTTGAAGACTCTCGGCTGATCCATGCTCCTCCTCAAAGGGTTTCCATGCCGTAAGGACAAGTTCAGCTCTCTGAAAGAATGCACAACAGGTAAGGTCAGCGAAAAGTGAGCAGAGATGACAGACAACAATCACGCGCCTGAGCTTTGACCTTCCTAAACGTCTCGAGATCATCCTTGACCTCCGTCCGCTGGCAATCTGTCTTAAAGTAGGCATATGCTCTCTCATACACGCCTCTGGCCCGTTCCGGGTCTCCTTCCTCCCCAACAGCGACAGTGGCACCTTCCGCTCCTTCTGCTTCGTCATCCTCCCCACCAGCGGACATCTTAGCCATCTCGAACCTTGCATATGCAAGCCAAATCTTAAGATGCTTGCTCTTCTCCAATAGTCGCTCATATAGCGCCCTCGTCCGATCCCGTTCACCTTCATCAAACTCAAAGTCGATATACGACTTCCAAAGAAGTTCAGGCATGTCGAGCGCAGTCTGTGAGGTCGCCAGCTCAAAGATGGCGCGCACACGATCAACATCGCCCAGCATGATCTCAAGTTCGGCGTATTTGATCCATGCCGAGCAATTGGTCGAATCGAACTGGGACGCCGGAAGAGTCAGCAGATTTATACAAGTTGTTGGGTGCCGGAACTAACCTCGAGATACTTCTCGTACAGCGTCCGCGCACGATCAAACTCGTGGAGCTGAAGTCATACAAACAGGCGACTTCAATATACGGTCGATTCTCTATTTCAGCCGTGAGGCCAGACACACCTCTAGCTCGAGTTGGATATAGCCCTTGAACAGCGCCTCCTTAGGGCATATGCCAATAGCCGCACCAAGGACCTTGCGTGCCGCCATGAGATCTAGCTGCCGAACTTCGAATCGCGCGAGCATGTTCCAGAGCTTGGCAAAAGTGAACTGCTTATGAGGCACGAGGTCAATTGCAGTCTTGTAGATCTGTCTTGCCCGAACGATGTCCTATCAGAAGGGGGTCGGTTAGCTCGATTGTAAACGACGTCAAGTTTTTATGTCATACCTTAGTTTCAATCTCCTCGAATAAAGCGTAATCAAGCCACAGGAAGATGTATCTCCTCCAGTGGCGCTTCTCCCCACCTGGTGGCACCTGTGCGACAGCCCGCTCGTACACCTCCCTCACCTTCTCCGGTTTCGGTTCAGCCCCATCCTCCACATTGCTTCGGAAGGCGTCCTCCTCTAGTCGAGCGTAGTCGAACCAAACGTCGTAGTTACGGGAATCGTGCGAGAGCTCCTCTTCGTATTGGATTCGACGCTTTCCTAATACGGTTGATTCTACACCAGACCTGTCGCCGTGCTGCTTTTCAAATTTGGTGTATGCAGCATACAGTGCGGTGGATTTGGAACGTGCAACGCGCGATAAGGCGAACTGAGGAGCATTCTCAGTGAGCGAACATAAATCAAAACGACGATGATTATGAGCATACCTTATAAATCACCCTCGCCCTGTCATATTCCTTCAACCTCGTCTCCATCTTTGCGAAGGCTGAGAACACGGCCTGGGCCTTCTCAACCTGCTCCTCATCATCTCCAAAGAACTCGAGCGCCATTTGGAACACTTCTCGGGCTTTGTCCAGTTTCCCCCGTTCCTCTTCAAATTTTCCCCACTTCACCCACACGCGAGGCTCGGGTCGGACTGCGATCCACCTCTCGTATATGGCGGACGCGCGGTCAAGTTCATTATATCGCTCCTCGAGCTTGATGTACGCCTGCCACGCTTTGTCATCCGGTTCCCACTTCATCCATCGCTCAAAGACCTGGCGTGCACCCGGAATGTTTTGAAGGAGCTCCTCGAGATAGACGTACTTGTACCAAAGCTGGTTGATCCTAGGGAGGAAAGTGACGGCGCGGTCGAAGAGATTGCGAGCGTGCTGCACGTTGCGCGCTTTGAGTTCCTACATATTAATCTTGATGTTAATAGCGTCGCATGCAGGGGAGGGAATGCTCACCATTTCGGTGTAACTCAACCAGAGACTTATGTCTCTGGCATCGACATCAAGCGCACGTTCGTACACAGAGCGAGACCGATCGAACTCTCCCTGGCTCGCCTCCCAAGAGGCATACGATTGCCACTCTCGAATCTGATGAAAACAGTGAGTGGTAGAATAGAATGCAAATATGGCAGAATCAACACACCTTGCCCCTTGTCCGTCGGATCCGTTCCTCGAATTCCTTTCTCTTCCTGCCACGATACTCATGGAGCTCTTCAAAATCTTCAACGCGTTGTTTCGGAGCACGAAACTGGACCCCTTGACTGGCTTGGGCCTGTCAATACGAAGCGTCACGACTAATGCACCAAAAGATAAGTTTCTAGTCGACTTACCTCGCGCAAGAGCTGCTCTGCTGTGATCTGAACGGCAGCGGGGGCTCGATTTTTGACTCGTGGGGCTTGGAAGCCCTGTCTTGCGGATCCACTCATCGTAATAGTATAGCTAGTCCTGGTCCACTTCGCGATTCAAGTCTCACGCTCCGACGGCCGCGGCTTATTCCTCGAGAGGGACGCAGGCCATAACCAGCACTTCACCTCACCTCACCTCATTCAAAGCCAACGATGGTTCAGACACGCGGTAAAAAGGTCGACTATTCTCAGCTTGCGGGCGATGGCAGCAGCGACGAAGCGCCCAATGAGCAAGGTTAGAATACAATGCCATTGACGCAGTCCGAACCAAAATCGCCACTAATAACAATGGCATATTCAGTCACGAAACCTCCCCAACAGAAGAAGCAGCGAGTGAAGAAGGCTCAGGACGACGATGCTGGTTTCTCTGGCACGAAAGCGATCGTCAAGAAGGCCAGGGCTAAAGGGAAAGGAAGTCGACTTGCAGGCAAGCTTGACGGCTTGATGAACCTCCCAGTCGACATCTTCGCCGAGGTCAGTGCATCGTTATTTTCGGCCCTTGAAATCAAAGAATTATAACGACCCCTCTTTACTCAGATTTGCTCACAACTCCATCCTTTGGACCTTCTTCACCTAACACGAGCCAATAAACGCCTCCGTCAAATGCTGACTTCACGCGACTCATCCCCCCTATGGCGGCGCGCCCGTTCGTCCGTCGATCGTCTCCCAGATTGCCCGCCAGACCTATCCGAACCCAAGTATGCCGCGCTCATGTTTGAGAAACTGTGTCAAGTGAGTGTCTACTCCGCAAGGGCGTGCTGCGGCTAATGCAACCCTTTCAACCCTTCCAGAACTGCGGGGTTCCTCACGCGCGAAGGATCAGCTATATGATTCGAACCCGTTTATGTTCATCATGTTGCAAAGAGAAGTGAGTCATTCTCAACTGCGCCTAGCACTACCCCGAGATGACGGTCCTTGGCAGGATCTCTTCTGCGAGGGAAATCATACCGAGCCGGCACCAAAGACTCACTTTTGAGGTCATCGAGTGCCTTCCGTTCGCGACCTGTGAGCACATATCACAGCAGGATGTGACATTGCCTTTCCTTTATGCCTGACAACCTTCGCCCCTTCATAGCTACGGAGATGGGGCAGAATGTGCGCCGCCATGCGTATGACCATAAGCTCTATTTGATGTCCATGGTCGACTCGACAGTCGTGAGGATGGAGGCACTACCTCAAGATGTTGACCGTTTTGCACAATTCATCCAGACGCTCCGAGAGGAATATGCCATGTACCATGATGTAGGTGTCATATAATACTCGCAGTTGCTCGTTTCGGGCTCTGACCGCCAGGCCCACGAGCACAGACAGGCAACGCCATGAGCGCATGGCAAATGGTTCAGTCCGACATGAAAGCGTACGAAGCCACCGAAGCAATGAGCAGGAGAGAAGATGCGTGAGCCTGGCCGACACTTCGTTGTTTATCCCGTGGCTAATGCGCACATTATGCAGGATCAAGGCCAAGCTGTTTGAACTGGGATGGGAAGAGTCGGACATCCCTTCCCATGATTATGAGTGGAATAACATGGTCAGACAGCCAAGAGAGCTCACCGCTACAAGTTAGCACACGACCTCACCGTCTCGCCACTGAGTTGACTAATAGTCTATCGTCCGCGCAGTCTGGAAGCGAATCCACCCCAGGCTCATTCCGATCTTAGAACAGACCCGACGGTACCGCCTCGAGTTCGAAAAGGCCGCACGCGCAGACCGGAGGCGATTTAACATCGCGCAATACTACGATGACTTTATCGGCGCAACGATGACAGCGGATCCGTCACTGAGACGCAGCATGTTTCCCAAGAATGGCGACTTGCGAATGATCCCAGTCGTAGGCCGGCTCGTGGAGGAGGACACGGATGGCGTGACGAGGGTGATGTGGAATGATGTTCTGGAAGAGATCGGTGGTGGCGTGAGGACCTGGAGGGCCCATGTGCAGAAAAAGCTGGTGAAAATTTTGGAGGCTGGTCAAAAGGGCAAGGGGAAGGGGAAGGAGGAAGAGGCGGTCGCACATAATGGGAAGCAGAAGGAGTTCGAGATGGAACTATCTATTTACACGCATACCCCAGAGATAGGCGACACGGACATCTCGAACTCAGATATCGAAGGCGGGCGTTGGACTAGTTGGCCTAAAGAGAGGGATGGCAGTCCCAGCTCAATATGGAGAGGCGATAGTCCTCAAATGCGGACGGAGGGCGGTGCCTCCGGCTCGACGTCAACAGAGAGTGGACCTGTGGAGGGATCAAAGAGAAACGATGCTTTATTAGCGGAAACTCTCACCTCGGCGGATAGCTTGAAACTGGCGTTATCTATGTTCGATTGCACGGAATGCGGGGTGACGCTATGGTACCCTCAAGCCCTAGAGCATCACCACTGCCTAAAGGGGAACCGCGAGTCGAAACTCTTCACATCCAAGAAACTCCAAGCCTCAGATACCCACAGGAATACCGTTCGACGACTGCTTGCAGATTTAGGCCTTGACGAGGGTTGCACGTATGGGGATGCGATGGCGGCCGGATCGAACCTTTTATGCAAGAGATGTGACCCTTTGTTGAGTACGACCATGGATTTTGCGGGATTGGTACGTAGCCTTGTCAATGCATCGCTTTGTGGCTCATTGACAATCCCTTGCTCGGGTAGGCCGCTCACTACGACGAAGAACGTTCTTGGTACAAAACAGTCACGAACGCTGTCAACCGGAGCCGTGTCTCTGCTTATCCATCCTACGATGCTGCCGATGCGCTTCCGGTCCTCCACGACCCTCACACCCTTGACTCCCCGGAACCCTTGGCAGTTGTCTTGTCCGAAGATCGGGCTACCGCGCACATTGTCGAGCAAACCCGCTACGACGAGCGAAACCATCGTCTCATTGAAGATCTGAAAACCACCGAGGGGCACGGTTACGGCTACGATGGCTACTCGGACGACTACAGCGACGATTACAGCGATGACGGTCATGAAGACTGGTGGGACTCTGCGCCAAGAAGTAATCGGCGACTTTGTTTGCTTTGCCCAATTAATGTACGACAAACGGTGAGCTCTAGCCAATTCCGAAGCTATATTCGAGCATCGGTTTTAATCTATGTTTTGTCCTATGCCTTAGGCGATGGAACCAGCTGCAATGGAGATCCATATTCGTACGAAGTACGTCATCAGATTTCGTCAACTTTTTCCGTTACTTACTACTTGCAATAGGCATCGGAAGGAGCCAGCACTGGAGCTCGACTCCGCCAGAGAGAGTCGTCTCAATGAATTCGGCGGCTCCTTTGGCACTTACTTCCCGGGCTTATTCAGCAGTTTGCTGTGGTGACCAATATGGTTGGGATATAAACCTGTTGGTCAGATGGTATTTTACTTCAAGACCGTGATCATTTTGTTTTCAGCCTGCTCGCGGGCGCTAAAGTGGATCCAATTTCCTAACCTATTTAGCAACAGTGTCCAGCAATAAGTACAAAGGACAATTCCTGGGAATGTATATTGGAAAGATCTGCAATGGATGCCATCAATTGCTCCTATGGTAACATTCAGCCGGCCCCATAACTAAGATAACACCCTCAGCCCTCCGGAGCCAGGACTCAAGTGGCCAAAGGTATAGGGCGTGGTTAGACGAAAGGGAAGACACCTTCACAATCTTGCAGAGCTGGATTTCATGATGGTGTGGTGTCGGAGAAGAGAGTATTTTGCGGATCCAATAGTCGGATTTAATTTAGTTGTATGACAGCTAGAGGAACAAATACGGATACGACGTATTTGGGCTTATAGCCCAGATGCGGCAATCTGTTCAAGCGCGCGTCTGACGATCGACCTCAACTACCAAGGTATTTTCATTAGCAAAAGCCTGTAGCAAGCGCGTATTTTGTTTGTCCGACCATCGCCCTAGTTTCAAGTGCCAGTGGTGCTGGGATGGGGACGATTTGCCTTCGTGACGTCCGGAATCCTGACCAAGGGCAATGGTAGCAAAGAGCGAAGAAGGCTGACAAGGCTGATGAACCATCTACTAGAAACAAGCGCATCTTCTTTACGGACTTGTGAATGGCCGCCTTGAAGGGCCAGTCTTGTCATATCCTTTTGACCAAAAGCAAAAATTCGGCGTGCCGATATGCTGTTGGTGGCCTGTTTCGAGGACATGTTCCAGGACCCTAACATCCGTTGGCCTTAGGCTTAATACTACTTCGACTATAACTTACGACCGCCGTCTCTTGATTTGGAGAAGCAGCTCCGTCTTATAAAAGGGTTCAAGCGAGAAAGGTCCCATGGTCAAAAACCCACAGTAACGTTGAAGATCCCAGAACGTAGGCAGCGGCTTGGATTACAGCCAGAACTCAGGCCGTACCAAATAGCGCTTAGCACACCACAAAGGACAAGGGTGTCACCGTGTATAGTATTGACGAGTCGCTATGAGAACTCCAGGTCAAGACTACAACCACCTCCCAATCATTACTTCCGAATGAGAATGGTCAGTTGCGCTCAGGAGAGGCGTAATCAGGATACCAAAGCTCACATAAAGCAAACCCCTTGCGAACTAATCTGTACTATGATGCGACTCAGGCGTCAGGAGAGCGACAACGACTAAGACCGCGAGTCCACTCACCTCAATTGGCATCGAGCACGAGATGCAAACGAAATCTCCATGGCGCAGTGTTATCTTTGCCCCCATAAGCGATTCTCCGGCATTTACCGCTGCCTTCGCCGCCTTATGCGTTAGCTTCCTGGTCATAGATCCAACCTTGAGGACGCAATCGCTGCCAACGGCCATAAAACATATACGAACTCCGGTTGTTTCGGAGCAGACATCTTTGTCTAGTATATCTTCGTACTATATGTGTCAAGACGTCATGTCATGGGATGGGCGACTAGAAAGCACTGGAAAGTTCATCTGTCGACTCACCATCGGAGAGGTCGCGTTTCCCATAGATAGAACTTGTTGACCCCAAGGTTCCGCATCCTTCGCAAGGTGAGTGCGACTAGCGCACTGCGCGGAGTATTCAGTGATCGTCATCGTTGCCTTGTCTTTCGCATCCTCCACCTCGTTGAAGGATATTGCTTTCGTTTCTCCGTAGTCCGCAATGCCTCCCTCCCCGGCGACCTGCAGGAAGAAGTTTGCCAGCTCTGGCTCTGGGGAAGATGATTTAGATGACCCCTTGTGGTATACCCAGGGTCGAGTGAGCCCAACGATGTCCTTTGACACCGCCAAGACTCCATCTAACTCGTGGATCCTCTGAGCAGCGGTGCTGATAACGTGATCCATCCTAAATTTACAGCCACCAGCATCGGAGGAATAGGCCATGACTTTCACACTGTCACTCCAGGTGTCTTGTCGAACCACGAGCTCCTTGCTCTGATCGGTGTCGTCGCGCTCGCCTGGTGACCAAGGGTTTTGTATGAGCGCCGCCAAGTTCCAATTCGGCTGGCACGCTGGTCTCTCCGTCTAGTAACATGTTGTAAGCGATTGAGGCGATGTCGGGCTGAAAGAAGTCCTTGCCTTGCAGTGGGTACACCGCAGTGTAGCCCAACAGTCTCTTACATTTGCCTTCTTGCACTTTCGGCAGACGAAACCGCGAAACATCAACTCGACCGCCTGAACTTGGGTCACCTGGGAGAGCTCCTTGGGGAAAAATGGGGGAAAGTTCAGTTCTTCTGGTCCACAGAGTCTCATCGGATGAAAGTTGTCTGAAAGTGCTGAGGCATCTTCGTTGTCATCTTCGGGTAGCTCCTTGACACCGCTCTCTTGCGGAATTGGCTGCTCGACCTCCAAGTTGGAGGGCTCGTTCAACTGTGATGGTCTGGAAGAGATAGGTTCCATTAACACCGGCGCCTGTGGAGTTGGAGTTGCAGCTTCGGAGAGAGCGTCTTGGATTTCTGCCACCGGATTGCGAGCATTTGACTGGGCTGCCCCGTTGGTATTACTAGATCCTGTGTTCACTATAGGCCGCCGCTTCTCCGGCTTCAGAAACATCCCAGCTGCAGCCGGCCCTAGCGACACAGCTGGCTTGTATGCAACGGAAGTTAAAGACCCGCAAGTACCCTGCAGAGCGCTCCGAGCTACGGCCTTTGAAGAAGCGAAGTTCTGCTTGGTCGGTGGACGTAGCTCTGCGAAGTTATCCACCTGGACCCATCGATTGTAGACGGATAAGCTGGAGTTGGAAGGATGAGCCACTGGATCAGGTAAGGATAGTGGCGGGATGACTGACGTAGGAGCTTGGGGTGGTGTCTTTGCGGCGTCTGTAATAATTTCGGACAACTGGAGAATAGGTGAGCCATCGATGGAGGAATTTTGAGAGGATAGTGCTGGGGCCTTTCGCGCAGGGCCTCCGATGTCTTCATCGCTAATGTCCATACTGTCATCTTCATCGCCATTATCACCAGGGGCGAGGGAAACCGATCGTTTCTTCCCTTGTGGAGTCGCAGCAAATTTCGTCTTGGAAACCGTGGTAGGAGCGACTTTGAATGTCACAGATATCGTTGCGGTCACACCCGTAGTTTCCGTGATTCCCGTCCCCATCGTGGTCTTCTGCACCTGATTAAACCCGATTATATGAGAACAATACCACCAGTTGGACAGTAGTCGTGCGCACTGACCCGCTGGGCCTCGATGATGTTAAACCAGCCAATCACACCATACGGGACACGCAACGGGAAAGGAAGCGCGTCGTACCCCTTCCCGGCGATGAGGCAGAAAGGTAGGCCAAGTGAATAGCTCAGCATCATGCTATCGAACTGTGGATTGGGCGGAAGAGGAGGGACGCTTTGTGAGTTGCTGCCTCTGGGGTTGAAGTTGCTGAGCTTGAAATTCATTGACCTGAGAATTCGCGATCGTCATGGCATCGCATTGAGAGACCGAGAAAATCACTCACAGTGTGATAGTAAGAACGTCTTCAGTCCATGAGTCCTTTGGAAGGCCACCCCCATCAAGCAGAAGAACCTCTAACAGCCCACTGCTAGATATTTGAAAGCCATGCTCGAACTTATCCAGGATCGGCATGGCCTGCCGTAGTTCATATAGCGTCTGTATCGAGATTTGTATTAGCACACGAGCATCCAGAGGGCAAGGGGGGGCCATTTACCTCCCCCCACACTTCAAAGCGATCGGGATCAGGTTTCGACGGTTGGGAAGCCACCACAAGAGACTTGCGGGCGACGGGAGGTTTCATCCACGAGCGCCTTGTTACATCCCATTTCGCTACCTTATCCTTCTTCGAAATGATCACAGGCATGCCTGAAACTCCAGAGAGGGATACTAGGGGAACCTCTGAGCTGATATCTTGAAGTAGTGCGTTCCGTCAGCGGAAAGCCTCGACCGAATGACTAGCGGTAAGATGACTGCTATATCTTACCACTTAATCCGGATGGTAAGGAGTCCGATACACCAACAGTGAGATCAGGTAGATTTGACGTCAATTGCGGTGTAGAGATACGGGAATCCCAAGATCCTATTTCCGGAGCAGCCACATGTCTCGTGGTTTTATCGAGAGTCGTTTTCGGTGCTTTGACTTTTACAGCTCGCTTCTGAGGTTGTGATAGTCCGAGGCTGCTACGGGCGGCGGCTGGTCTTTTCCCGGCCGCGCTCCCCATTCCACCTCGGCCAGAGCGTGAACCTGGGCCTTGCCTTGCAGGAAGCTCCATGTAGCCCGTACGACTGGGCACGCATGTGACGTCGAACTGCGCACACGCCGTGCATACCGGATACGCCCTATCACAGAAGCGTTTCCTCTGTGTCAAGCAATAGTGACATTGCATGGGTACGACGAATCTGCCGGTTAATGCGCCTTCTTCGTACGGGATATAGAAGAGACTGTCGGGATGAATGCGTTGCTCCAAAGTTTCTGGGGGAGGTACCGGTGCTCTGCGAAGCCCAGGGAGATTCCACGATTTGGCGTATTCTGGGAGCGGTTCCTGTGTATTCTGGGCGGTAACAGACGTCGATCCACTTGGCCCGCCTCCTCCTTCGATCGTGTCCTTGTCGACGTCCATTCGGCCGGAGTCCATCTGTGCAAGGTCTTTGTACGTAGTAGCGATGAACGACGCAAACGGCCGGAGTTAACCGGGAAAACCGTCTTCACTTTCTTTATGCACTTAAAAACTCATAATCTCTTCTCTTTTTCGCCATGGATGCAACTGGCCGCGGGAACCCGTTGCCACCATATGTAGTATACTCCGATATTAGACGGCAACAGGAAGAACAGAGGGGCAGATCTGAAAGCATATATATAGAGAGAGAGAGAGAGAGGGAGAGAGAGAGAGAGAGAGAGAGAGAGATGTGAACCATGAGGCTCGATAGAAGACACCGATGTACATGGACAGGATCAATCTTCTTATGGAGTCGGTTGTTGGACCTACAAGGCCACTAGCAAATCCAACTCCAAAGCAGTCTAGTTACGCAACCGAGTCCTGAACAAGATTATGCTCCGCTTGGGTCCCACTACCCGAACACCGACATCATTAGTAGGGTAAAATACTGTCATGCTATTTGACTGAGTACTGGGGTTTCCTCAGTCAGTGTGTGGTGTTCTTTTGCTGCAAGCAATACGGCCGTAAACGCCGAACGAGCAAGCCGTTTTCGTCCACCTCTCTCTTCATAATCTAGGCGAGGTGAAAGCTCAAAATTGATCATTCTCTATGGATAAATGGGCCGCATTGGAGCCTGTTCGTCTCTATGACTCCCCCGCCCCGCGAGGAAGACCTTCCTCGCTATCCGCTGCATCGCGCATGTTGGGACGTTCTCGGCCAATCCTGCCCCGCCAATCTTATATCGGCCCTCTTCCAGTTGATATACATGTAATAATCGTATCGCATCTACCTATAATCGCCATCCCTGTCTACGCTCGCGCCTCTCGGGCGACTGCGGCTGTCTGCCGTGACGAAAGGATTTGGAAGAAGCACTGGAACTCACTAGGAGTCGAACGGTATAATCTCGCAGGGACACTTGAGAGAATCAAGGAAGGCAGGGGGACCAGGGGAGGGGGACCGGCTACTATGAACGTCGTCGAGCAGGATGTAATTGACGACGAGGATGACTTTGGGGCATTCGCTTCAGCATCCGCCAAGACACTCGGCAGCGCATCTCCTAGTATGGCTTTTGGGAACTATGATGCATTTGGACAACCCGTCTTCAATCAACACGGCGGTGCTGGCTCCATGCCCGCCGACCCTGAAACCTATCGACAGAAATATATGCAAGCTCATTGCGCGCTGAAGCCTTCCTTACCAGCACTCCTATCAGCCCCCCACTTAATTCTCCCAATACTCTTTCCTTCATTGGATGCTGAAACCTCGAAACGATCTTCCATCGATAACAGCTCCCCGTACTCCATCATTGATCAATCTCGTATATTGCGCCTACTCGCCCTCTTTCTCTCACCTGCAATACAGCCAGTAATCGCATGGCCCTCGCTCCTGGCCGCACTCAAGTCTGCCGTTGACCGCTTCGAAACTAGTTTGCTTACTGCATTCGATACTGCTGATCGCCGAGGGAGCGAAGAGGACATGCGAGATGCTGCATGGGCTAGCTGGGAAGTCTATGACGGTCGAAGTGAATGGGAGATGGGAAAAGTGTGGGCCGAGAAGAAGGAGATCTTTTACGAGGCCGGAAAGTGGGATCCGATTAAGAATATCTCGTACGCTTTCTCTGTTAGCGTTAATGGACCTCACTCCTAATCAGATTGTCCCTCGACGGTAGATCATCTGGCGGATTGGACTTCCGACCCATGGACGAGTTCATGTCCCATATCATCGAGGCCATTCGCACTAACGGTACAACTGCAGTCCAGGTATTCCCACCAGACTCGCAAGTGCTCTGCGCCTTCGCTGATCGGCTAGCGGTCGAAGTTGTGAGTCATCTTCCCTCAAAAAGTCACAACTCACTAACTTCCTACCATATCTAGGTCAGCGAGTATATCACACCGCTGCTTTCCCATGCCAGAGGTGTCTCGAACGAGATCTTCCTTAAAGCAACAGCAGCAACATTTGTCCAGGCATGGAGGATGGTGGACGTTTTGTTAGAAACCGCCACTGTCGCTTCACGCAAAGCTCCAGGGGGATATTCGAGCGATCAGACTCAGCCGCGATTGGTCATCACCAGGAACCAGGCTGAGGACATAGTGTTAGATGATGATCATTCAAGGATATCTCTGAGCTCGCTCGCCCTAATTATTATATTCTGTTTAATTGCAGGTTCAGGATGTTTGAGGAGAATATGGATGACTACCTTGACGAGGAGATGGAATCAGCAAAGCAGACATTCGAGAGCATTTGTAAAGAATGGCAGAAACAAGTGGGCATTGCCTAGGTCTTGTGGACTCACTCGCGCTGACAAGTGGCTCGTGTCATGGCAGCTGTCTCAGGAAACATCAATATTATCAGACAAAGTCGCTGCTCAGACACGATTCCTCGCTTCCAGCAATCCCGCTCAAGTTAAACGCAATGTCCTTGCCTCGTTCACAGACGTGCTTCTACTCCCCGTTACAATTGTTCCGCGTACGATGGGTGCTGTTGTCGGAGGGGCCCGCGTTGGTGCGAACGCGGCCGTTAACGGCATAAGCATGCTGAATCCACAAAGATGGGGCAGCATGAGCGGAGCTGGAGCCGGAGGGAGGCCTCCAGGGCCAGGATATGGAGTAGCCGGCGATCAAGAGTACGAGGGCGGAGCTGCGCTGTTTGAGCTTCAAGATGATGATGACGATGAGGACAAAGAAGTTGGAGAACAGAAGCGACAATCTCTTTCCATGCATGGGAACAGTTCTGCTCTCGGTGATTCGGAGCGTCCACTCAGAACAGAGGTCATCGCTGATGTTTGTTTACCTTGCCAGCCCGGCCATCCCTATCCGTGCCTGCCCCCATTTCCAGCACAACATCCCGCACGGTATCCCCTACCCCTGAGCAGCTCAGTAGAACGGGTTCAACAGCGATGCTCTCGTCCCCTTCTAAAGGAGCCGTTGGATCCTTCGACCGCCTTCAGCTCCTGCTGTCCCTGGATACCGCGCTTGAGGTCATTCATGCTGATCGCGAGTCACTAAAAAGGGTTGAGACTTTCCAGAACTATCCCGGCTCTTACGGGCACAGAGTCAGGGAGACGATTGAGGAACTGTTCATCTTGATGTTACAGGCAATGAGTGAGAAGCACATACAACCTGGGTTCACGAAGTGAGTTCAGAAGAACCGTGTGGTCTCGGAATTTGAGGCTAACTCCTACGTACGTCTGGGCTCACAGAGCAATAGAACAAATGCAGACGTATAAGCCAGCCGAGCATGAAGAGACTGAGAGCGTAGCACCCTTGATGCAGTTCTTCGAGTTAGTGCATATTGGTGATACGATGCAATCCATGGTTCAAGTTTTCTTCGACAAAGAACTGGTAAGTTTTATATAATATCATCTAGGCTATTCGAGTCTAAAAGACATTGTGCTCTAGGCGCCGCATATCGATAAGACCGACTTCTTGAATGGGGTGGTTCGAGAGAAGAAACGGTTTGAGAACACCCTAGACGACTCGGTTGCTGCAGGACTGAACACTGGAACAGAGGTCTTGATGGGTCAGGTATTCTTGGCCGTTCTTTATGAGGGTCTGCGGATAGTAACAAACGTGCGATTAGGTCGAGCACATCATCATACTAAGGACGGGACCTCGGGAGTATTATCCCGCCGACGGTGTCCCGATGGACTTACGGCCGACGAAAGGCTGTACTGAAGCGATTGCCTGTCTGGAGACGCACTGTAAGCTTCTGAAAGGGAGCACGAGTAAAGAAGTTTTGGAGGTTTTCTACCAAGAAGTTGGCATCCGTTTGCATGCGTGAGTTTAGGGTATCATCTCATCGCCCGGCTCAAACAACCGAACGAGCTAACATGGGGAGCCATTCCTAGGATCATTCAAAAGCACCTGAAGCGTCAAATCATCTCGCTCCAGGGTGGCTTTCAGGTCATTGCCGACCTGAACTCCTATCACGCGTTCATCGCATCACTCAAAGTTCCACAAGTTACATCTGATTTTGCGAGCCTGAAAATGCTTGGAAGTGTTTATATTGTTGAGGACGCCAAGGACTTGGCGCAGATTGTGAGGGATGTGACGCGATATGGCGGAACCTTTCGCCCCGAGGTATGTGTTGAACATCGCCGCCGACGAATCTCAGTGGGACTCGGATTTTGACAACACATTTCGTGGATATAGGATGTGTATGAGTTCATTCAAAGAAGGAGCGATTGGAAGAAGATCGAAAAGACAGTGGACAAGACAATGTATAATCTCAGCTTTAAAGAGGACTGCATAATAACATAATCTGAATCAAAGGTGCATTCGCTGTGGCGCACCTCCAGTTGTCAGGGCAGAAGGCCTATGTGCATTTGCGCTAAGAGTCCAGGACGACATTGAAATCGAGCATGCCAATTAACTTGGGATCCATGATCTCCTCGGCGGCCGCGCACAATTCTCGGGGCGAAAAGAGAGCTGAGAAGAGCTGGATGGCATAGAGGCTATACACTAAGATGTCGGAGGAACCAATGATCCCAACTCCTCGCACTGTTTGTACCAAGAGGGCTCAAATTCTGCGAGCAAACTCCTCGCAAGACGGAGCTTGAAGGATTGCCACCTTCACCATGGTGTGGGTACGGAAAGCATGACCGCTAACCTGTCTGACTGTAGCATGGGGTTGTGGGGTTTGACTAGGGTTTCTCCGATACGCAGTGCATAAATAGAATAAGCCGCGGCTAGCGAATAAATACATACATAAGGGAATACATAAGTGAAAACGGCCAAGTCTATCGAAAACTTTGACAATAATGATCTAGCGCATAGCATAAATATATCAAACGTCCACCCTGTTTTGAGTCATTCTTTTAGCGCCCAGGCGGTGTGGTATTTGCCATACAAACGCAGATTCCCATTTTGCAACTCAGCATGCTGAGCTTGCACCAATGCGTCCACCTGCGATTGGCACAGCCCAGCATGCATCAATGCGGGCTTCATCGATACCCCCATCCTCATCATGCTTTGCAACATTAGCATTCCGACCTCCCTCATCGCGTCCGATCCACGAGATCCGCCATGGTGTGCGCCGATGGGGAATAGGTGTGTCTCGCGCGTGACCGCGGAGAAGCCAGTGGCGGTGGCGATCCACTGATCGATCTCTTTTGCCGCATTGGTCCGAATGCCCTGAGCCCCAATGGCTTGCTTGAAGTGCGAATATAGCGCGTTGATCCCTGGAGTCATCACCGAATTCCGCCCGTTATCGCCAAACACCGCCAGTTCGATTTCGCCGAACACGAAGATCCCTCCAGAGCGAAGAATCCGCCGTACTTCAAACAGGAGATTTGGTAATTCCCTGATCTATTTGGTAGTGCACGTCGGCACGATGGAAGTGGATTCAGATCATATATGAGTCAACAAGTCGTTCTCAGAACCCAGCACGCAATGGGATGCGGGGTACAAGTGAGATAATAAGGCGGCTAACCTGATGAGAAATGCAGCGGGCGTGCACCGCATCATATGCCGCATCCGGGGAGCTAAAGCCTAGGCCCAACAGCGTGTGTCAATATCGTTTGCCATGGCTTATTCATATTACAAACCGGAGGCACGGCGAGAAAGACACCAACCTTGTCTGGG
The DNA here is from genome assembly GCA_019633535.1 of Tulasnella sp. JGI-2019a. NCBI lineage: Eukaryota > Fungi > Basidiomycota > Agaricomycetes > Cantharellales > Tulasnellaceae > Tulasnella sp. JGI-2019a. Next base: position 13,038 of record WSUE01000084.1, on the reverse strand, counting down.
AAAGTTGTAAATCTCGAACAGTAGGTTGTCCTTGGGGTAATGCAGGACTGACGGTGCGATGTCTACGCCAACGAATTTGACCCCAGTCGCAAACTCCAACGCCATTTCCTGGAGCCTGTCGAATGAAATGAACACACGTCAGTATTGGGATAAAGCTCCAGTGATCCACTTACCATATTCCTGGAGTGCTGTAGACATCTAACACCTTTCGTCGCCGACGGTCTCCCGACTGACTTGGCATGAGAATAGTGCGGAGGGGGCCAAAGTAGTTTCGACCAAGCAGGATCTTCAACGCCATATGTTGACCTCGAAGACGATCTGCCTCCGCATGGTCTAACGGCATAGATGTCGGGTGGTCAGAGCCGACTGGAAAGCGTCGACCACCTTCTTCTCGAAAGTAGGCTACAGGCCACTGTCAGTGTTGTGTATAAGGGGATTGAAGCCTTCTATTGGGTTGCTTACCGTCTGCCTCGCTTGAATGAATGGTGGTCAACGAGCCCTCAGTCTCTCCCGCAGGCGAAGGCGTCCGAGGAGGGGATTCAAGATGATGCCAGTTGGTGCTGCTCATTGTATGCTGCTGAAGTGATGGAAATAGAGGGAAGTAAGAAATGGTAGTGAGAAGGGGTGCTGGAGGGTGGATGATGAGTCCAGGTGTCTCGGAACCCGCTATTTATCATCATTTTTGAGACACCAAGGATGAGGGTGGAGAAAAAGGCAGATAATGTCGGGAGTGTAGGGGATGGGCCTTGGAGGAGGAGGAAAGGACTAACATCCAGTCCCAAGCATCGAAGATCGAAGGGCCTCCGACATCCAGGGCACGACGTCACTGAATAAGCTGCATAGTCAAAGGGACGGGCTTGGTTAAAAGTCCCTCCGTCGTTCAGTTATCGCGAAGAAGCAGCAGACAACCGGCGACACCGGTTAGCAAGACTACACCCAATTATTGCCAGTTGAATGAGGGAACGTACCCAAACATAACCTAAATCGAAACTCCGCCGCTGTCTCCGACGTCTCATATCACCAACCCATTTGGCCGTCGTCGCAGTCCCACATCTGTCACATACAGCCACCATCTCTGAAAGTCTATGTCACTGCTGTCCACTGGGAGAAATCATGGGTCGATGCTCGGGCTTTTCCACGCACAACTTCCCGATCGACGAAAGCGTCCGACCAACCGTTGCCATGCCCCTGTTGCTGTTGTCTCGAAACCCGCGGCCCGGCCGACCTGACGACTCGCGGTGATTCGGCCTCTTTCAGTGTCTAATGTCTCACTAAAACATCAAGGGAATCTAGAAACCACATCATCCTCTGTTCGAATCTGTTCATCTCGGGGAGACCGGTCGTTCTTTCCTTCTACTTTTGTTTGAGCGTACACCGGCTCGGATGGTACATATTACGGAGCACTCGGCTTCGCGCCGAGTGTGAGTGAAACTGATATGCCGACGATGCGCCATTAATGAGCGGACAATCGAGGCGCGCAACAACACGTCAGCGGTATCCACCTAGAATTTCGAACTCTGCCCAATGTATATACATCATCGACCCCGCTCACATCCATCTTCTTTGCCGATCTGGTTCCCAATTAGCCTCTCCAGGGCTTCCTTATCGGAGCACCTTGTCGCCAAGGTACATATCCCCGCTCTCTCTGGCTCATAAGATTCAATAACCCGTGGGCTTGTGGGGACTAATTATGATGCGTAGCTGGGCACACTCTACAGCCGTCGTCATGAATTAACTTACACCCTTTTTGCCCTACGCGCATCCCAACATTCTGCTACATGAGAAAGGGTATGTACAGGATATGTGCCTGTGTGCCTTGCATATTTGCAGATCGGCCACATCTATGAAGCACGTGCGTTTGTTTGATCCTCGCCCCTTTCATATAACTAACCTCAGTATGTTTCTCTAGTGTCACGGCACGATGAGCCGGTCCAAATTTCTGGCTCGTTCGAATCTCTGACTCTCACAAGCTTATCTATCCTAGGTTCCCTGAATGAATATGGGGACCAGGACTAGAATCGCCAGGGACTCAACCACCTTAAAACTCGGCTTAGAACGGGCAACAAGGGCGTCAATCCCGCCAGTTTCTCGGAGTCTTAGAGCGCATCGCAACCTGAAGTCCTCAGCCTTGCTTGTTTGGAGTACATGACGAAACTCGCCAGGCTTCATCTCGGTCATACTACATCCCTCAGGCGGTACTAATCCCTTGCTGTCTAGTACCCTTCATCGACATCCTCGCACCTTCCTGTGGGACCATTTGTCTTGTCTTGCAGTATCTGAATCGAATTGACGATCGCGCTTGGTAAATGGCTGAGTCCAACGCATCCTCATAACTGACGATTTATGAGAGTGACGCGCTGAATGACCTTTCCGGTGGAAGTAGCTCATTTTACACCTGTTCAGTTACCAAATCGATCTCCGTCAAGTGGACTGCACAATGTGACATAACGTACCTTGTAACAAGCGCCGTATGGATAATCCGCCCGCATGCCGCAATAAAACTTCCGAGCCCCCTTGCACCGCCGTTTTCAGTCGCTCCCGGATTTTGCTTCGAGTTGGTGCACGGGGTGTCGGCGCAAGCGGCAGAATTTCAAGGACTCAGTGGTAGTGGCCGCCCTCGTCGATCATGAATATACCAAATCGAGGATGTAAATAAGCTCAACTTCATTTGCAGGGAGATTGTGCGCCGTAAAACTACGCTCCTTGGGTTTGGGGTCGTCGATTAATGTGTCAGCCGTATATTCGTTCGAACCCTCCTCTTCCGTGTATGGCTTAGAGTGTGGTGATTGCTCCAGGCCTTCAAGCAACGCCGTTTTCATCCGTTCCAATGCTCTGGTTCTGATTGATGTATAGGCGTCGGTACATTGCGGAGCAAGACAAGGCGGAAGAATATCAAGGACTTATTGGCAGCCGCCCACTTGACCCTGGATGGGCCAAATGTAGGCCAGCGGTGGGGTGGCCTCGTTAATAAATTTTCGGAGAAAGTGAGCAGTCTCCTCGAGCCTACATGCTTTTGGAAGGCATTTACTGACTGATGTTACGACTATTTTTTCTTTCTTTCTTTTGCTCTAGATGTCATTCCGTTTTTTACTTTGTGCATATGGATTTTATTTTGAGAGTCCCTCGAGCTCCATCGTTCTAAAACCAGGAGTTTTCTCGCGTTGATTTCATCTTCTCTTTGCAGGCGGTGCAGTCGGGCGGCATGCTGTTGGTGGTTCCTCCGGCGACTCGAAGTGCTCCTACCCGCTATCGCCCACTTTTGCTTTGGTCCTGCTCTTCTCCTGAGAATCATGCGCGGCTGTCGACTGAAGAGGATCGATTACTGGCGGTATGGATCTACTTAGCGTTTTGACTAAGAAAGCAAATCAGAGCTGATTGAGTCACTGCACTCCTCAACAATCTGACTTGATCAAAGTCATTGACTCGGTCACGAAAGTGCCTGAAGCCGAACCATTGAGAATGCTAAAGTAACTACACAGAGTCCACAACCCGGAGCTGACGAATGCCTACCTGGGGCACATGGCCCCTAAGCAACGCAGAAAGCACGATGGCATACCGGTGGGCCGTATCGCTGATTCTAGCCATCTCCATTCCATCCTCAAAGGACTAACCCATGTCTGGTTGAGAGGCATAACTGTTTATGCACCAAAGAGTAATTCATGCGGCGGGTGAGCCTATATCCAAAGAATCGATTTGCGCATGCAATAGGGAACAACTTGAAACATTTCTAACGGCTATTGGCGCCCAAGACATCATGTGTCTCTATGAGAAAAGCATAATTTCATGCAAGCCGATGTCGCTTCAAGTTGTTGCAGCAACCGCAGCCAACTGGATAGGAAGGTTCGTCGCACTGGTGGCGCGGCGCTGATAAATTTCAAGACATGGTCGGCAGCCAGGGAGAAGGTATACTTCCCGTTGCCAATAAGTATTATGTTGTTGCAACTGCGAGGTATCCTGCAGAAATTAGTCGCCAGTTTTTGCGGCGATGTTCAAAAAATCGCCGTTAGAACCCGAACTACCTCGCCACCCAACTCCAACTCGACTAACCACGCGTTTCCTTGTGTCTTATCCTCACCCACTCCTTTGGTTAACGTATTACCTCCGCCGATGGTAATGCATATAGCTTTCAAACTGAAACTCTCATGAGAACGAAACCCAATTGACGACGAGCCCCTCTTTTGGTTGTCCCTGTTCTTGTCAGTCTACATCATGTCGCCGTCGTCTTATCCGGGACTTTAAACGTCTTTCAACAGATCCCCCACAAGGGATCTCAGGTGCACCATGCGCCGAGAACATCATGCTCTGGAATGCTGTCATCTTCGGGCCAGGTAAGTTTCAGGATATACAAGTTCTCCCATTTGCTAGTTCCAGCCCTGCAACCTCAACCGCCCGCTTACCCACCGATGCTTTCCCTCAAACACAGCTGAAACACCATTCGAAGACGGCACTTTCAAGCTCTGCCTAACATTTGACGAGACATATCCGAATAAACCGCCAACGGTCAAGTTCATCTCGAAGATGTTCCACCCAAACGTGTATGCCAATGGCGAACTGTGTCTCGACATTTTGCAGAATCGCTGGAGTCCGACGTATGACGTGGCCGCAATATTAACCAGCATACAGAGTCTGCTGCATGACCCTAATCCGAACAGGTTAGTAGGCATACGCCGTCTCGATCGTTTCTCTATCTTATCGCGCATTCTCTCATACCTTCTTTCTCTCTGCGACAATGCGATGCTCTGTTTTCACGTATCCAGCCCAGCCAACGCAGAAGCTGCTCAACTTTATCGGGAGAATATGAAGGAGTACATTCGCCGAGTGAAGGCGACCGTGGAGGAGAGCTGGGTCGATGAGCCTGAGGCCGGAGGCAGTGGGGGAGGGTCGACCGACGAGTGACTGAACTAACTGACAATGGTGCTATAATCCGGGGTAATCATGGGCGCGTCGTGTTGTTTTGAATTGATATCAATGTAGATCGTTTTACCTACCGTATTTCAGCAAGCCAAGACCGATGTTTGCCCGTTTCGTACAATGCGGCGTAAGGAGTTGACAACAAAGTGCTACATGCATTTAGACGACAGTGACAGGGTTCATTCAAGTGGAACATCGCGCACGCCATCCTTGTCTACCACTCTCGCCTTAAACGAGGGAAGACTGATGACCAATCTCTTTTGCACCTCAGCGATACATCTCTTCAATGTCTCCAGGCCCTCCTCCAACGACGCATCGGGGTTATGGTACCTGCAAACATGATAGGGGAAGGGTATGCGGTCGGTGGGCATATCTTGTATGTCTTTCTTCCTATCATTTCAACTCACCTATCTAACAAGCTCAGCGCAAAGTATGAACCATATCCATGTGCAGCGAAAGGTACGTCTGCCAGGGTCCCCAAATAGTCAATCCAGTAGAGTTTGGGACTCTCAGTCGCGACGTCATATCCCCCTAGAAGTAGATTGACGGAATATGGGTGTCGGGAGCGCAGGGAGTCAGCGAGGGAGCGACGGATCCAGGACGCTGATGAGGAGGGTTGGAGTTCGTGGATATTTCTACGATAAGAGCCGGGTAATAAACGACTCTGCCCTGAAACAGTGGGTACAACGTCAAGTATAGTACACACCTTATATGCTGTAACCGTAGATTACGTTCAATGTACTCTGCGAACTGGACGGTATCGCCTGGAAGTCTTGGGTGTCAGATCCAATGATCATGGTTATTAACGAGACGTGTAGGCGCACCAGGTTCTCCAGAGTATGTCATGACTAAATGAGGACTTAGGATTTTGGTCTTGTCCTCATCGCCTTTCATTTTCACGATTGAACGCGCGGCGTTTGTGTCGGAGGCGACAAGCACGTAGCCCTTCCCAATCAGCGCGAATGAACACTCCATTTCCTAATATATTAAATTCAGTTAGAGACTTTGAGGATGAATCGAGTGATGGACATATCTCTCACCAGTTCGTAGATGTGAGCCGCGTCTGTCTCAATGAACTTGTGAGATGAGAGGGATGGAAGGAGACGCGTCGCCCAGCCCAAACACCAATCTCCGTTAAACGCCGAGTCAAGGGTTTTGTCTTTGAACTTGGTCAAGATTACTACGAATCGCCCGTTGAACCACTTCTATTCGACTCAAATGGATCTCCCATCAATTCTCCTCGCATCTCTAAACCCGTCAACACGCTCACAAGCTGAGGCGACATTGACATCCCTCTCATCATCCCAACCGCAATTCCTGATCTCATTGCTCCAACTCGTCCTTCAACCTTCGCAACAGATCCAAGCGAGGCAGGCAGCAGCTGTGTACTTCAAAAATACCGTTAAGAGACGGTGGAATGCTGAGGTAAAGATACGGGCGCGAATGCGACACAACCCATTGAACGCGTCTGGGTGCAGGGTGCAGCTAACGTTGGGAATGATTTACTTTAGGTAACGGAGGAACAGCCCATCATCATTGAAGATAAGCTCATGTTGAGGTCTCAACTGGTTCCCGCCATGGTCAGCTTGTCCAATCCTACGGATAAGCTCTTGAGGGCCCAGTTAGCCGATGCAGTGGGCGTCGTCGCGGTCGTCGACTTCCCAGAACAGTGGCAAGGCCTGATCTCAGTGAGTCGTCTACTCTTCTTTAGACCCGTAATTGCGGGGCGTGCTAAGGGAATATTTTAATGTAGCAACTTGTTGCACATTTGTCGCCATCAGACTTCTCGGTCAATATCTGCGTCTTGGAGACCGCCCATTCAATTTTCTCCCCTTGGAGGTCGCAAATGCGTTCGAATGAACTATTTGCTACTATTAATTTTGCAGTGGAGCAATTTCAAGACGCGTTCTTCTCTTTGTTCTCCGTATGTTTTGTGCATGCGCTGTATCACAATGGGCACACTAATGCTCAATATCCGTGCACAGACAACGGCCTCATTGCTCCTTTCATCCACCGACCTTCCAGATCTGAGCTTAATAGCGCAAGCGCAAAGCCTCTTGATTCAAATATACTTGGACATGACCTTCCATGACATTCCACCCAAATTTGAGGATTCGATTGCACAGTTCTGGGGAGCCGCTGGTGTTGACGCTACCGATGGGGCGTTCTTGATGTTCCTTAGGTGGGATCCACCGCAGCTGAGGGGGGATGTGAGTTAGGGTACACATTTTTCGTACACGGAATGCTTATTTTCTACGTGACTCGGCTCTCATAGGATGAAGACCCCACGCCAACCACACCTCAATTGTTCAAGACTACCATCCTAGAGCTCGCAGAAGTTTTCGTTTTCAAGTACAATGAGCTGATCTCGGCCCGCGTCCCCTCATTCGTTCGCGCTGTTTGGGAACTGATTGGTGCGTCGGAATCTAGGGCATGAGTTGTCACGCCTGGAACTGAGACTCAAACTAATATTGCCATTCTGTGTTAAATTGCTTAATAGGTACAAGCGGTCCAGCCGTTCGAGAGGATGTCATGGTCGCCCAGGCCATCAAGTTCCTCAGCGTGTGTGCCAAGAGTGGCTTGTATAGCTCGTTATTCAAGGAACAGGAGACAGTAAGAGGGCTCGTCGACAGAATTGTCGTGCCTAGTATGGGTTTGCGAGGTCCGTTCATCCCTTAACACAAGCTGGTTTGAATAGCTGATGCCTTGTACGAATTGGGGAAACAGAACATGAAGTGGAGCAGTTCGAAGATGATCCCTTGGAGTACATCCGACGAGACCTGTCCTCAAACACGGAGGGCGGCGCTACTCGAAGGCATGCGGCCTCGGAGCTCGTACGGGCGTTGGTCAGCATTGGACTTGATGCGGAGGTGACCAAGATTGTGCAGAGTTACATTGAAATCGCCTTACAGGTCGGTGCATTCGTCGCTTTCTGAGAAGAGTCTATCTTAACTTTCTTTCGTTACATAGCAATACGGACAAAATCCTGCAGAGAACTGGAAGAGCAAAGACAGAGCCATATACTTGTTGACGGCGATTGCCTCCCAGGCGTCGACCTCTCAGGTAAGCACCAGCCACATGTTTCATGCTTGGCGATCTAACTCGGGGTCTTGCGATGTTAGCACGGCGTAACATCCACTAATAGCCTAGTTGACATCATCAGGTTTTTCTCGGACAACATCTATCGAGACCTCAGCGCAGATATGGGAGCGGTACATCCAATCTTGCAGGTCGATGCGATACGCTTCCTTCATACATTCCGATATCAGGTTCGGGAAAGGAACTTAGAGGCCGTGAATGAATACGCACTAATCCTTATTATCTGGCCTGTTAGTTGACCAAGGAACAGCTAACATCGGTGTTACCACTACTCATCCGACATCTGGCTTCTTCAAGCTACGTGTGTTACACGTACGCCGCGATCACCATTGAACGTATCCTGTTCATTAAAAGTGGGAGAGTTATGATGTACGTGGATTACAGTAGTATAGCGCCCAGGCCAATGTTTTTTTTTTGTTACTAAAAGCTCGGTCACTAGGTTCAACCACATCGATATCCAGGCGTTCACTACTGAGGTCTTAAACGCGCTCTTCGAAAGGATTGCAAGTCATGTCACTCCGGAAAAGGTTGCCGAGAACGAATACTTGATGAAATGTATGTGCTTTGTGCTCCATCGTCACATGATTTCGTCTGATCCGTCGCGGGTTATGAAGGTGCGATGAGGGTGATCATAACAGCCAAACAAGGTCTTCTTTCAGGATACGCAGATATCCTCTCGAAGCTTGTGGGCATACTCGGGATCATCAGCAAGAACCCGAGTAATCCACTTTTCAACCAATACACATTCGAGAGTGTTTCCGCTCTGCTACGGTGCGTAGATCTGCGTTCACGGGTCTACTGGTATCTAAGCTGATGATTGTTAAATAGATATGTTGCGCTTGCGGATGCGGCTGCTGTCACTGCATTCGAAGCCGCCTTATTCGGGCCTTTCACTTTCATCCTACAGCAGGATATCGATCGTAAGCCCGCTTTGGTACCGGCCTTCACATGTTATTACTAACAAGCCAAACGGAATTACTATACAGAGTTTATCCCTTATGTTTTCCAAATCCTTTCGCAGATGCTTGAAGTCCACTCTGCGACACTACCAGATGTGTATCGATCTTTATTACCATTACTTCTCACCCCACCCGTCTGGCAGCAAAAGGGAAATATCCCCGCCCTTACCCGCCTCGTGAGCGCATTCCTTCGAAAGGACGCCGTACGGATCGAAGCTGAAGGTCAGCTCAAAACCATCATCGCTATCATCCAACAACGGCTGCTACCGAGCAAGATCAACGACCAGTACGGGTTCGAGTTAATGAAGGCTGTAGTTGAAACTGTGAAGCCGACTACTCTAAGTGGGCCGTACTATACGGGAATGATCACTGCCGCCTTTACAAGGCTTCAAACAAGCAAGACGGATAAATATGCATATGCGTTGATGGTTTGGTTCCTAGGTACCATGGCACTTCCGGTGGAGGGCCTTGGACCGCATTTTGTGGTTGGAGAAGTTGAAAAAGTTCAAGCTGGGTGAGAGATCCCGTTGGTTCAGCTTCTAGACCATTTTTATTTGTTTTGGCTAATACAATTGGTTCTATCCTCACTAGGATCTGGGGGCAGCTATTTGGTGGTGTTATCCTGCCTGAGATTCCGAAGACGCGCAAGTCTGACGCCAAGGCCGTTGTGGTTGGCACGACCCGCCTCTTGACTGAGAGTTCTGTCATGCTTATGCCCCAGGCCACTGAACTTTGGTATGTCGATGAACTCAAGGATGAGTGACGTGTATACTCATCCACCTTTACCGGAAGGCAAAAGACCTTCGTCGCATTGGAACAACTACTCAGCCAATCGGAAACAGTCACGAAGGATGTAGAGGACGACGATCCAGACGCCGCTCTGACTGCTATCGATTTCGAGGAGCAGACGGCAGGATATCAAGCTGCATTCTCGAAGCTTGCCGCGTCTGCACCTGCCCGCGTCGACCCGGTCGCATATGTGCAGGACCCTATATCGTTCGCAAAACAGGAACTGGCCAAGGCTACTTCGGCTAACCCGACGGTTCGCTCTTCGCTAAGTACACTTCCGCGGACGGCTTGGACCGGAGGTCTGCTATCTGGGCATCCATTTTGATGTACCATGCATAGCATTCGATTAGATATCCTTGAATCCACTCCTTGCAATTTCGTTGTTCCTCAGAGAGTGGCTGCACTTCCAGGGATCCTGTGAAGCCGGGTGACCGATTGCGGTGGTCAATCAACTGTTCTCTCCACAATTTAGCCAAGGGTGTGCATATCGTTGGAATTCTGGAGCTAAGTCACCATGGAAAATTGTTGATCTCATAATGGCGGATCAGCTTGAGCGAGGATGCTCAAGGTAAAGAGTGGTAATGTAGAATTAACCATGAATCAACTTCTAGAGGCAGTCTTCGCCTTATGACGAAGGGACATAGGGAGTAGGTTGCGTCTAAGCGCCGAATCTATACTATAAGCAAAAATGATTTCGTATGTAAGCTGCTGACAAAGATCCAACCAATCGGAGAGCGTGCCCCTTTTGGAAACACGCGGCAATAAATTGGAGTTTAGACATCTTGTTTACACCAGTCTAGTTGCATGGCAGGACCAGCGTCGATATACCTATCGCGTACCGCCCCGCTGGGTATCACGCGCGATCACATTTTTGATAATCGGCATCTGTTTCGGGTCGCGCAGTCACGCAGGTGACCCGGGACAGTGGGACCTGCTGATTCTTCAAAAAGGGGAGCCGCTCATTCGGTGGGCCGCCAGCTCACTCGCTTCCCCCTCAGGTCAGTTCGCAATTGACCCTGCCTGCTTGGCTGGAGCTGCTTGCTCACTCATGCACTCTGACAGAGCCGCTTTGCCTGTCCACTGTGCTTTGCTTACAATTGCTTATAAGTCATTGATCTCACAGATCTCACATACACATACATATGTCCAATATGAATGAAGAACAAGTCACCTCTCTGCATTCCACCCCTGCCTGATCCATCAGAGCATCCCACAAACCTGAAGATGATCAGATTTGACCCTTATCTGCTGAACAAAAGACAGAACAATCCAATGGTCAAGACCAAACTGAAGAAGCAGGAAGGCCTCACTGAGAGAACACCATTGCTCCTCAGAATGAGCAAAAGCACAAGGCTGCCTCTGATTCAGAGGATAGCAATGAACAGGATGGTGAAGACAGAAATGGAGATGTGGGCAACAAAAAGGCAGATGAGCACCTATACATGTTTTACTACAATGTCAATCAAGCCTTCACAGACAAAAATCTACAAGCAACACACACCCTCCAGAGAAACTACACATGCAATCTCAAGAAGGTGAAATACACCATTTATAACCACCCCAATCAACCACCATTCCCTCAATTACTTTGGGAACAGATCCTTAGCAACAGATATGTCAATCTTGACAAAGTCTATTCTGACATGCACAACATCAGAACAAACTGAACATGTGTCAGGAGACTTGGGAACCTGGAATTCATGATCAGGAACCCTGAACTAACAGACATGCAAATCATCATGAACCATGGGGAGTGGGTTACAGTATGGGCAAGATATGAAAATGTGCAACTGTTTGTTTATCCACACCAAGCTGATGAACTCTGAGCTTATCAGCAACACATCAATGACCAGTTTGCCTCAGTCAATCAGAAGTACCACTACAAAGTCATCAGATATGACAAGTCCACATGCATGCATGCAGGCAACATGAACAACTTGTGACTCAATAACTTTGGCAAGTTGGAGTTTATCCAAGTCCAGTGCCTTAGCAGCATTGGAGTGGACACAGATGGGGTTGGAGAAGGAACAAGCCAAGGGACTGGGAAGGGAGGAGTGTCAGGGGGGATTAATAAGAAGTGGAAGCCTGACATTTGCTAAAGATGGAACAAGGGTGGATGTGAGGATACTGGATGCTGATATTGCCATGAGTGCTTGGGGTGTGGAGAGGGACACTGTGCAATCCAATGCCCAAGCTGAGATCAATGAGCAGGACCCAGTAAACCTGGTGCAAAGTGAAGAAGTTGGGATGGGGTGACAACCAAGATGGATGAGGCTTGCTTGGTCTAAGGTTTCCCAAAGCAGACTTACACCATCTGCTGCCAGCATGGAGACTGCACCCTTGATCCCATCTCTGTCAGAGAATGAAATGAAGAATCTGATTGCCAATCCCACAATTCAGGTGCATCTAGATCTTTTTGATATAGTAACACCTATCAATATAAGGAAGCTCAGGGAATTACTAAGTGCACACCCAAATCAGCTGCTCATCAAGTCAGTGTTGAGAGGGTTCAGAGAGGGGTTCTGGCCATATGCAGAAACTGAGGGACATGAGATCCCAGACACTGTGGTGTATCCAAATCACCCATTGACAGGAGATAAGATGGAATTCTTGCACTGTCAACATGGTGAAGAAATCAAACTTGGATGATACTCAGTGGCCTTCAGGCTGGAACTCTTTCCAGGGATGCAAACCTTGCCAATTGGCATCATCCCAAAGCCTCATTCAGACAAACTCTGAATGATTGTCAACCAAAGTGCTGGCAAGTATGCACTCAATTCATATATTAACCATTTGGATGCAGGAATCAGGCTTGATAATATGAACAACTTTGGCCAGCTCATAGTCAATTTTCACAAAATACACAGGTGAGGTCCCAGATGGGTCTTCAAGACTGACATCTCACAAGCATACTGGTGATTACCCATGCACTGGCTCTGGCAATTAAAGCAAGTAATGGTTATTTGTCATATTGTATTTGCCCTCATTGCCTACATTTGCCCTATGCGACTCCACACCAAGCAAATGCCCATTGGTTTATATTCAACCTTGCAAAACGCACCAAGTCCCCAAGTCAACATTTGTTATGTTTGTTCATTCTACCTGCGCACCTTGGAAAGCCAACATTTCTACATGTTCAAGTATCTACATGTGCAGAGGGGAAGTCACCATTAACAGGGTAATGTTCAAGTTCTATGTGCACACCAAGAAGCAAGTGTCTGGGTGAAGTCTGATTCCCATGCTGCAAGAAGTGCCCCCTAAGAGTTTAACCACTTGGTGA
>WSUE01000083.1:47683-122463 GCA_019633535.1 Tulasnella sp. JGI-2019a | reverse complement strand
CCCACACTGTTAGGTAACATGGAAACATGGGACCTCTCGTCCGATAGCGGATTCCCCTCCTTCCTCACACAAAAAAAAAAAAAAAAAAAAAAAAAATTGGCAGGTTATTTTCGACATGGCAACTCGAACATGTAGATAAGGTCAGGCACCGACCGCCTGCCGGTGAATGTATAACTCGTACTTAGTCAGACTCTGATAGACATGCTGGAATCGGTCATCGTTGGATACAACTCGGCACATTCCTTTCCAGTGAATTGTGATAACCCTGTTTGCGATCCTGACCCTTTTAGGTCATTATGTCTTCCACCCACGTATCTACGACACGCCGTAGAGTTCGTGCGAAATGGGAACCATCAAAGTCCACCACAGCATCCAGCGAATCCTCAATGCTTAGCCGCGCAGTTTGTCATTCCCAATTGTGCACGGACTACCTTGGGTCTTTGACTGGGATGTTATCTATTTCCGGGCGGGCCTGTCGAAACCGATGCTTAGCGTCGAACATACATGATACGCACAATCGAACCCGAACGACGAGCACTGCATGTTTCAGGGTCGGATAATAGACCCGTACCTTCTTCAAAGTCCAAAAACGAGGCGCCGACGAGGTCAGCTGGAATTATGCAGGTTCGTCCTTCTGACCAGCGTGAACGACGTTTCCCTGGTTGATCCCTTTTCTATTTCCGGGAAGGCAATGCAGATCAGGCGGGCGTTTATGCTCGATTGGGATGCATTGATTAGGTCAGAGGGCATGCTGCTCCACTATAAGAGGGAGTCGTTGAACACGGCACATATCCCTCAGCTCAGTGCTACATCCCCTCTTCCATCCACTTCCATCCTTACGAACACTCTTACGACTCCTACGAACTCCCTCGTCAATCATGCGCTTCATCACTCCCCTCATCGCCTTCGTCTTATTGGCATCCGTTGGAGCCGCCCCTACTGAACGTCGTGGTGACATCGTCGGTACGTACCTAAGCCTCTATCTCCTACAATGTCAAGAAATTGAAGCTAAAATGTGCAATATCCTCATTAATAGCCCGTGGTGGTCCCACTCATTCCAGTGGACATGGTGGAAACGCCGGAAACGGTGGAAACGGCGGTTTCTCTTCCGGCCATGGCAACGGCGGCAACGGTGGCAGCGGTGGCAATGGCGGTTCCACCTCTGGCCATGGCAATGGCGGCAATGGCGGTGGAGGTGGCAGCGGAGGCAATACTTCCGGTCACGGCAATGGTGGTAACGGCGGTGGAGGTGGCAGCGGTGGCAACTCCCATAGTTCCGGCAACGGTGGCAGCGGCGGTCACGGTGGCTCCGGCGGCAACACTTCCGGCTCTGGTAACGGTGGCAGCGGCGGCCATGGTGGAAACGGTGGCAGCACCGTCGGCAGCGGTAATGGAGGAGGCGCCGGCAATGGTGGCAGCGGTGGCAACTCCCATGGCTCCGGCAATGGCGGCTCTGGTGGAGGCGGTGGCAATGGTGGCAACACTAGCGGCTCTGGAAACGGTGGTCACGGTGGCTCTGGCGGCTCTGGTGGCAACACCAGCGGTTCGGGCAACGGCGGCGCTGGCGGCCATGGCGGAAACGGTGGCTCTACTTCCAGCCATGGCAATGGTGGAAACGCAGGCAATGGTGGCAATGGTGGTTCCACCAATGGCTCAGGCAACGGTGGTGCTGGTGGAGCCGGCGGCAATGGCGGAAACTCTGGCAGTGGTCATCACTAGACAAGTTGCGCATTGTTGAAGTAGTAGTGGATGCTAGGACCTGGACGCTTCCCTGCCTTTCTTTCTTCGCACTTTTCCCATACGGACACCTTTCCTGTTCTTTTTGATTTGAAATGAATTATTTGGGTATTAAAACTCAAGCCGTGCCTACACACATTGGACGTTGGTTATCTTATGAGCATTTTAAGGTATCGACGTAGATCATCGACTTCTGGTACATGCGACGGGCGATTCAAGATATGTAATCACCTACCGCGTGAGAATCAATTGTGAGAGACCATTCTCCCTCCAACCGGGTTGAGGCATTCATCGACGTTGGGGTTTCACATGTCCAAACTCCAGACTTAGACATGCGAAACTCTAACTGTCCGAAGCGAACAAGCTCGCACTTCGCACAGATTATTGTTTCCCATCCTCCTAGAAAATTATATCTACCCGAGGCCTTGCTGAGAAGCGTCCATAGCCGTTCCATAAATAGGCGATAGCGAAGCCGGGGCGCCGTCGGGTGAAGCAGAGGACAATGACGTTAAGACCCTACCAGCTACCAGCCATTACGAAAAGTGTATCACGACCACGACATGGCCGAAAGTTCGATTTGATAGAGGAGAGACTTTTGTGCCTGCGCCTTCTTCATGCACTTCTTTCACCGGCACTCTCAGAGGCAGAAGCGATACCCCTCGATTAAGATAAACTTGATTCAGCCCCACGAGGTCAAGGAGGATTACTGTCGCGTCCAACGATGAGGAGTAGCGATTGGCACAATGTGTACGGCCTAAGTAACATGAAGGTTGTTTGTCAATTTAATCCCGTACATTGCCGAACCTCTCTTCGCTCACTCTGTGACTCGTGCTAGTTCCCGACCAATTAACACGGCAGGTGGGTCCGGCGGTATGGGAGGAAACCCGGGTTTGAATCGAGCTAAACAAGGGAACTGAAAACGATCTCCCATCTGATTAGGCAACGATAGCGCCACCATGCAACCCACCCCATGAGCCGCTGGAACGGAGACAGCACCCCCGATTCCATCTCCACTGCAGAACGAAGTCAGTAACCCTGTCGCCAATGCAACAATAAAGAAACACGCGCATCTATTCGCCATAGTTACCCCAATCAATGCCAATCGATTTCAGCGTCTTTTAAGCACCCATCCAAACAGACCGCTCGTCGATTCGATGATAAGAGGTCTACGCGAAGGATTCTGGCCCTACGCGGAAACAGAAGGGAGGGACGTGCCTGATATAGTCAAATGCCCCAATTGCAACCTGGAGGAATACGAGATGACGTTCGTACGCCAGCAACGTGACGAGGGAATCAAGCTGCGTCGGTACTCGTCGGCGTTCGCAGATCTACTTCCAGGAATGCAGACCTCGCCGATTGGTGTCGTTCCAAAACCACATTCCGACGAATTTCGGATGATCGTCGATCAAAGTGCAGGGAAATTCGCCATTAACTCGTACGTCAGTCGATCGGATGGGGGAGTTCGGCTTGATACCCTGAGCGACTCCAAAGAAATCTTACTCAACTTCCACAAAAAACACGGGCGAGGCCCGAGATGGATCTTCAAGACGGACGTCTCACAGGCCTATCGCCGTCTCCCCGCACACCCATTGTGGCAAATCAAACAGGTCATGGAGATTGACGGCAAATACCACGTGAACCGATGCATCGAATATGGCCGAAGGGGGTCAGGGAAACTATGGTGCCTATTCTTCGGGCTGGTTGTATGGTTAGCGATCAGAGGTCGAGGAATAGAAGGATTGTGTCACTCCGTGGATGACGCGTTCGGGTTCGACGATACCGAAGCACTGGTCTACTACGCCAAATATAATACCAGATATCCAGTCAAGCAGGTCCGATTCCTCCAACTCCTTGATGAGATCAGCTGTCCACACGACAAACCCAAGCAACTCTTCTTTCGCGCAGGAACGATACTCGGATTGTGGGTGGACGTTAAATCTATGACTATCACTTTACCCAAAGAGGCGCGAGATGGGCTCATCAAATTGCTCCGTGACTTCGTTTCCAAACGAAGTCACACATTACGAGAGTGGCAGACGATGCTCGGAGTGTGCAATAGGGCGCTTGAAGCCTACCCGCTTCTTCGTCCTGCACTCCAATCAAGTTTTGAAAGGATGCATGGGCACCGTGGGATGTCGGCCGAGGTGACGCTCAATGAGAGGGTGAAGGAAGACTTGAATTGGATTGCGGATAGGGTGAAGGAATCGAACGGACTCAGGATGCTGGAGTTACTGGATTGGGGCGATCGTGATGCCGATGCAGTCGTGATGTGTGACGCTTGTGTGGAAGGATTGGGGTTCTGGGATGTCAAAGGCAAAAAGCAATCCGACGGATCAGTAGCACACGACGGAGTCTTCGCATCGATGCGATCCCATACACTCGTCTTCGGCGAAACACCGATAGTCGATCATCTCTAGGCACTTTGCGTCGTGACCGCTATTGTCTGGTACTCTAAACAGACTCCACGTCCGCGAAAACTTCTGGTACAAACGGACAGCACGAACACCGTTAGCGCTTTCAACTCCTTGCATTCCAAACAGGCATACAATGCGATCGCGAAATTCACTACCGAGGTTCTTCTCAAGACCGGCATGTCACTGAAGGTCCAACATATCTCTCGGGAGCGAAACACGGTGGCTGACGCGATCTCCCGACAACGCTTTCAAGAGGCGACTCGTTTAGTCTCTTCTAAGGGCCCGCGTAGCTCCAACCGCCATTTTCTAGCGTTGCATACGATAACGCCGCCCCCTCAGCTCATCAAACGGAAGGCGGCACGCGAATGACATGTACAGAGCCAATACACCTATAGCTATTTGGACTCAACATTCCCTTCGTTCAAGGAGACACGCTTGTGAGAGCTTGGCGTTCCAAGCGATTGCATCCAAACCATGACAAGCCTATCCTCATCACGTCGTCACCAGCACAGCCCCTCCCTTCCCATACCGTCTTTACCTCGCTTATGTCATGGCACCGCTGTACTATTACTATACCCAAATGAATGTATGTAGTAACTCAGTGTGACAACGTGGTGAACATAATGGGTTTAGAAACCAGAAAGGCTAAGCTCCGTGATTTTGAAGCGCGGAAACCAGAATCTTGTTCCGTTGGGATAGAATCAATGATCCTACGCAATTCGGGGCTTCCATTGGTGCGCCTAGTAGCAACGTGTGGGCTTTGGATGTCTCGTTGCAGCTTTGTGCGGATTGCTACCGAAGCATCAGGTGTGAGGCAACTCACCAATCCAATATTAAATAGATAGTTCTGGACTGCGGCAAAGTTAAAAATGCTTTCCAAATGGTGGTCAATGTGCCAAATCAAGGTTTCGTCTATATCGCAGGATGACTTGCGACACGTCCCATGAATCCATAAGATGGGCTCGGTTACTGCTGGCACTCCGAACTTGAAGATAGGTACAGGCCTACGAATCTTCAAGATATAAAGGTGCGCGGTTGACAACTGTACATTGTTGTTGCTTCTGAGTGGTGAAGACGTTGTTCAAAGACTTCCTCATCATAGAGAAACCTTTTTGCTCGAAGATGACTTGTAGAAATCGCCAACAGCTACCCAAATTTCACTTTATCCTCGAGCAGGCGGGTCCCGTCCTAAGAACAAATCCTATTCTCGTAGTGTTTGCGTGGTACCTAGGTGTGATGTACGACCGAGTGTGGTACAACAACCACAATCGATTTGCGCCTAAAACGGGTTTAAAAACGCTGGCTTAACTGCTGTTTTCTGTGGCGTTATGCGCCCCCAAGGGCCAGTACGGAAGCATGACTCGTGGTGGATTGGTGGTCCCGCTGCCTGGAAAGCATCCGTGTGACACGATCTATAAGTGGTACTCCGACATCACGCCCAGCGCCCCGCTCTCTTTCGAACCATCCTCTGAACAGACCTTCAAATGTCACCATCCACAGGAATCTTCCCAACGGAAGGCTGCAGATATATTGCGCAAGAAATGCAAAGCCAGTCGAACGCACCATTCCAGATCCAAAGACGATGCCGATTCCAGACTGCCCAATGCCGACGATGGCGACGGCGGCGGTGGCGGTTTATCTGAAGGAGAAGGGAGGAAGGCATAAGATCGAGGGGTTAAACAGGAAGGAAGAAGAGAAGCGCCTCCCCTCGACCAAGGTTAGGTAATGGCGTGGACCTTGGCAATAACGAGTAATTCTACGCGAATTACAAAGGCACGCCCAGGAGGTTACGGAGACGAGTGACGCTACCTGGAGTAATAGGGCAGAGGTGGACGAAAGAATGGAAGAAGAAACTTGAAGATGGACCTGTGGAGAAGAGAAAGCTGTAGTATGCGGCGACTGCACGTATGGCGGAGGAAGACAGTGATGCTGATTGCGCAACGCAGAGGCTGTAGGGCTCACTAGGATGGACCAAAAGCTCTCGGCGCCCACCAAAACTGTACCCACGTCCTAGGCTTCGTTGAATGAGGTAAACAGGAGTGCCATCGAGTGACGCAGTGTATCACGCATTGTGGGAAGGAATGGTCGGTTTTCTACGAAAACGCGGAATTCCGTCTTGCACCATCCAATAATCCTCACCTCCCTTCACTGAAACCCTCATTCTTTGACACAAATGCATTCTCAAGACGCCAGGATTCTAGTCTATGAGCGGAAACCACGCTATGGAAGTTTCCAGTGGAATCAACGTGACTAGTTTTTTTTCCCCGCATCCCACAGTGCACGGCCACGGCCGAAAGCTCGATTCGGTGAACTATAGCCGCGCCTCCGCATCACCTGCTCGCCAGCACTCTCAGAGATAGAAGCGGTACCTCTAGATGAGAATGAACTTGCATGCTCCAGGTCCTCGAATTCGAAAGAGGATTTATTATCGAGTCGGACGATGAGGAGTGCGATTAGACTGTTTACGGCTTATGTAACATGAATTTTGTTGTCTCCTCAGGTTTCGTGTGCCCAACTAACAGATCTTTAGCCACAGCCTTGGGATGCCGCTAAGTGACTTATTCTCGACATGGAAGCCTTCTGCTTTGATTCTGACTTGTGCCCAAGTCATCCCGTCAAATGCGGTCGCCTTGCCCACTTCTCCTCACCGAGTCAGAAATACTGTCTATAGCACCGATCCTCGCATCGTCCTTGCCCCCAAATCATCCTGTACTGGCGTTCCTGACTTCGATGGATGCGGTAAACGCTATGATCCATGGGATCTAGAGACTTATACCGATAGCGACGGGGAGCGACACTCCTTTTACCTTACAATTAGTCGGGGGAACTATACGGAGTCTGCTGACCAGATCCGTGGAATGTCATTCGGATTTCGAGGTGGAGCACAATTCAAAGTGACCATTGCCGATTACTTTTGAAAACTAACCTGCTCATATTACCAGGTACCAGTCTAGAGGTGTATGGTGCGCCATACCGTCAGATACAGGAGTTGGGTCATGTACCGGGCAAGCAAGAGCTTTGCTTGCTCGGCGATTGTCAAGAAGTAAACGCCCAAGCGATATACAATGCCACCAATGAAGCGGAACGTGACTCCCCCGTATTGCTCTGGTCATACGATGGGCTTCCGGATAATCGTTATCATCGTCTCGAACTTCGACTTCTGGACATATCGCGGGGTCAAGAACAACCACAAGCGATGACGATTCACCATATAGTATATAAAAGCAGACCATCCGTGCTTCCGTGAGTCATGTGCCTGATCCTCGACGGAAGACTGAAACTGATCCACGATGCAGGCCGAGGTATCAGCCGTCCAGCCAAGAACTCCTCGTTCCTACCACATATTATGATACGAACCCCTGGATCTCGTTCTGCTCGGGCCGCCGCTCTCGGTATGATCCATGGTGGAAAGAGGTTATAGCGATGCCATCGGGACAGCAGAGGTCGTTCCATCACACATCTTCCTGGAAACACGACCCGTCGGGACCGAATGCTCGATTAATTTCTTTCAAATTCCAAGGTACCCATTCTATTCCCCTTGAAAGGGATCCTAATTGATGCCGACCTCGCCCATCTCGCTCAAGGTGTTGCTCTCTACGTCTACGGTGCATCCCCGGCCGAGCTTACCTACGTCGCTAACGGCACCTACGAGCACGCCCATCAGGAAATCTGCATCGATAGCGAGTGCGAAGCCATCGATACGCACCAGCTATATCTTAATATCGAAACATCCCATGCTCACGAGCCGGTACTTCTGTGGTCGCACGAAGGATATCCCTCTGCAATCCTCAGACACGTTCAGTTACGGCTCCTCGATGAACATTTGCCTGTCAAGCATATCAGACGCATGACACTTAGCCAATTTGTGGTCACTGAGGTTAAGAAACGCTCGTGAGTCGCCCTCGGCCCGTGTCGCCTGAGTTCGTTGCTCATTTTCTACATGTTTGTACTTGCAGGCTGTGGACTCATCCCATCGCCAATGTATCGTATTCCGATATGACGATCAGCCCTCTCTCCAGCTTGTTGAGATACAGTCCACGCCCAGATTATGTACATGGCGACCGTGATCACCCATATTCATCCTGGGACCGACAAGCTTATTCTGCGCCTGATGGACAGCTGCAGACATATATCCGGACTTCAACTGTGAGTCTCATGACGGCCCTTTCGTCGTTTCAACTGACTCATTATTGGTTAGTGGGACCACGTTCCTAACACTCGCCAGCGAGCTTGGCAATTCTTTTTCACTGGTCAGCACCTTTATTTGACGTCTGTCGAACGCGATCAAAGCTGATGCGACCGGTGACTAGGTCATGAGATTAGGGTCTATGGAGCACCGAGGCCATATCTCGTCCATCCAACGCACGCGAAGGTGGAAGCATGCCTGGACGATGACTGCCGCCCTGTGGACGTTGAACACGCCTATCTGAACGTGGATCCCGATGTCGAGCGAAAACCCGTTCTCCTATGGTCTATGGAGGACATCGATGTGTCTAGACCGCATACGTTGGCTATGCGGATGATCGAGAGTGAAATGGAAGCTGGCAGCGAGATCAAGGGCATGACGTTCGCGGGACTGGAGTACACCAAAGTCGAATTTCCGATCGATGCTTGGGTTTTCGACCTGTTTGTCCCGTGGTGGACGTTCATCCTACCGCTCGCGCTCGCCGTTGTAGGGGTGGTCTTCTGTTGTAGACGTACAAGATCGGTGCCCACGGCTTCCGAACATGGCAGCAATACCCCGATCCTATCAACGCGACAGCGAAGTTACAACTCCACCAGTATCTCACATCGTCGATCCCCATCCGCCTCTACAGAACCTCCAGGTACAATCAAGTTTGACAGATCTTCTATCTATACCTCGATTGCAGCGATCGCTACTGCCCATCGTCTGCCAACAAAATTCACTCCGTCGACAACACACACCCCAGTATCGAAGCATGAAGCTATATCTGGTACATCACCAATGCTACTCCCATCGCTTTCCCCACTTGCGCCGCGAGTCCGGCCGAGTCTGCGCACCAGTGTATCAAGCTATATTTGGTACCCCAGCAACACCACACCCCTCGCCTAGGCGATAGCTACTTCAGTCCATGTTAGAATATGGTTGAATAACACAAGTAACTGAGTGAACAAGGTGACACATCTACGATGATCTCCTGAAACAAACCGCCCTTGATCCTTGTAATTCAAACGCACACCAGGAAGTGACTTTTACGGAAACATCTAGTGAAATCACTACTTGAAATGCTCTGATTCGATGAGTTATCCCAGGCATGACTAGGGGAAAACTAAACTTTCTGTCAACGCGCGCGTAGGAGAAGGCAGAACCCTTTCCAGGGTTTGGTATGACCTGGCATGACCTAGAATGCTTCTATAGGATCATCAGGTCAGAGAAAGGCCTTACCCGCGCGGCTTGAATGGCGCGGCGGAGCCCCCCTATGGCTTGTCACCATCCAACTCCAAATAATAGACCACCTCCACCTCCCTCCACGATATTCTTCCTCCACGCTGGCACCGGCGTCTACTACGACTCTTCCGCTGGCGATTCAACTTAAAGGTGCACCCCGTAGGAGAATTGGGCTTACCCGAAACAGCTTAGTCATGATTTCACGGTCGGAGTCCGAAATAACAATACTGCCTTGACCCACGAATAGAATGTGTACGCTTCGTTGATTGACCGCACGACACAATCCGGTCCCTCACCACTGGGATATTCATCGCTGCTTGAAAAAACTTGGCCATTGACATAGAGAGGATGCATACATTGCATTCATTCGCTTGCGTGTTCTTGCTGGTTTCACTTCATGTCAAAGCAGCTGCCGCCGCCCAGCGGTACCCTGGCCTAGTCAGCAATACAATCTATAGCACCGATCCCCGAGTCGTCCTCGCTCCAGAATCATCATGTTCGGGACCACCCACAGGTGGATGCAGCAAGCGCTATGACCCATGGGACCTGGTAACATACGAAGACGAGAATGGGCGGTTACAAACCTCTCATCATACTAACAGTTGGGGCAAATCAGCCTCATGGAGATCAAATCCGTTCCATGACATTCGGTTTTCGAGGTATGCTCGCTACTATCATGGCACTAGATCATATTGCGACTCCTGTGATCTTGTTCTCTGGAAGGCCCAAGTCTTCGGATCTACGGTGCTCCTCCGCGAGAACTCGAGAAGCGACATCAAGTCCCTGACAAACAGGGGATATGCCTTCAAGGGTTTTGTCGCGAGATCAACACGCAGGAGCTGTACAACCTCGTCTCTGAGGGCAATCAAAATCTCCCTATCCTGCTTTTTTCCACCAACGACCTTGCTGAGAACCAATATCATCGCCTGGAACTTCGTTTCCTTGATTCTTCTCAAGGTCATCAGCTGGTTTATGATATGACGATATATCATCTAGTGTATCAGGAAAAGGAGGCCATACTCCCGTAAATGACTTCCTATGTCGGTCGCATTTCGAGACTCGTGCTTACCGAAAACTAACCCTACCCCAAATCCTGGCCAGGCCAAGCTACCAACCGTCAGAAGAGGAGATCGTTACTACAATACGAATCCTTGGGTACCAGTACAGCCTGTCATTTTATCCCGCTAGACTGTAGTGAATACCAGCCATGGACACGGGAGATATTCGCACTCCCAGCTGGTCATAATCATTCCTTCACACATACACCCTTCTGGGAGAACGGTCCAACAAGCGAGAACATCGGGTGATCTCGTTTGTGTTCTGAGATGAGGGAAGCGTTATTTGTCTTTTGCATAGTTCACTCCTGTATCAATAATCTTTTCTCCAAGGTGTGGCTTTATATGTCTACAGGGAATCCGAAATCCAGATTGATCGAATCGGTGACATCAACTATGAGCATGCGTATGAAGAGATCTGTATCGACAACGACTGTCGCACGATCGACACTCATCAGATATACCTTAACCTCGATGAACGACATAATTATGAGCCGGTGCTCTTATGTACATACGACCGTTATCTCTCCACGGCGTTCAGGCGCGTTCGGTTGTGCCTCCTCTACAAGGATTCGCCATTCGGGCACATTCGCTGCATTACCTTCAATCGCTTCGTCGTCAGCGAGGTCCGTAAGATGTCGTGAGTTGTATTCCACATTGCGCCAAACACGGAGAAGATGTCGTTAATGTCGCTCGTTTCAAATTGTTAGTCCTTGGAGACATCCTATCCCAGGAGCAACATATACGCATCTCACAGTGGAGTCGAAAGCATCGAATTTAGTATCATATTACCCGGAGATGGATTGCACCCACGGAGATTGCCATCATCCGTACGCACCTTGGGAGAAACAGATGTACATCATTCCTGGTGGACAGGAGCTGTGGTTTTATCATACTTCGACGGTGTGCCATTGTTCCAATTGTCTTTTTGTTCGACGGACCATCTTTCTGACACCCATCAAAAATTGTCTAGAAAGTGGGACCACAGGCCCGAAACGCATCAACGCTCTTGGGAATTCAAATTTACCGGTCTGTCACTGCCTTCTCAGCCAGACGCGTTCTATGCTGTTTGAGGCTAGCATGTCCCTATATACACCAGGGCACGCCATCAAGGTATACGGAGCACCTCGACCGTACCTCGTACACGCTGCCCATGCCAAGCAAGAGGTCTGCTTGGACGATTTCTGCGCGCCCATCGATGCCGAACGCGCGTATCTGATGGTCGAACCCGACATCGAGCACTACCCAGTCCCCCTATGGTCCATGGACAACATCGATATAGCTAAAGAGCGCACTCTAACTGTGCGGATGATGGAGAGCGGAGATGAGGCTGGGAAGGTGATCAAAGGGATGACATTCTCGCATTTGGAGTATACGAAGGTTGTCTTGCCACCGCCTGAATTGCCTGTGTGAGTTTCTTGTGGGTGCTATTGCTTTGAATTATTCCACTGCACGTACTCATCCCAACCCTTTTTATTCTTCGTGACCCCTTGGTGCAGAAAAACCAAACCAAACCACCAGTCGCAGAGGCCAAATGCAAGCTTCGACTTCGAGTTATTCTTAAGTGTAATAGGCCAAACCCTAAGCCCGTTCTTCAACACTATGGCCAACGTCCTAGGTGTAATTTTCGTCGTCACAACTGCTAGTGGAGCCGTGATCATCATCATTATGCTTTGCACCTTCATCGCACTTGCAATCATCTGCAGCAGCATACCATCAATATCACATCTACTTCCTGATCAACCTCTACCTCGTTACGTCATTCCTTCCACTCCTCCAGAACTGAGGCATGTTGCTCCAAATCCGGGACCAGCATCAACCTACGTCGCAGGTGAAACCACCCTTCCTCCATATACGGCTACTTATTGTCAAAATTCGGTGCCGCCGCCGGCCGCCCCTCCTCGTGCTTAGTCAAAGATGCGGGAATGCGCGTCAACCAGATGGGACCTATATTATGACGTGAATGCGGGACGTCTGATGATTAAGTCACCAATCGGCGAGGGACACGGCGATGTCAGATACTAATTTGGTGGTTTTCTCTCGGGGGGGGGGGAGGGGGTTTCCGATGTGACTTTGATTTTGTTCCCGGTTCTCGTTTCCACTAATCTGTGTCGTCGTACTAGAATGTGTAAATGGCGCAGTCGTCCTGCTAAAAAAGGTGATCTTGGTTATTCACATGATGGCTATTTTCTAGTGCAGATTAGATGGTAACGGGGATCCCGCCAGCTTCACAACCGAGAGAATTCCCCATGCAACACCACGGTCACCAAATCGCTCATATTCTTCGGACCCGCCAAAGTTGGGGCCATATGTTGTGTTAAAGATAATTTAATTGCCATACATGTGTTCTTCATCCTCACTACTCTTCCTACTACCCCAGTCACGAGATTCAGGTTGGTCCAGATAAGCGCCCAAGAATGTGTACGAATGTGAATGTTCATCTGTGGCCCAGCCTCATGCTTCAACGTTTCCCACTTTATCAAGCTGATCTATTTCTCTAGTACAGAGGTGAATGCTACCGGTATCTGTACACTCTTCCTACAAGCGTTTGCTGGTCTGGGCTCTCAACCTTTTTACATTTCAAGCAAACCTGGCGGCGCAGAACCATGACCTGGTTAACAATACAATCTATACCACGAATCCAAGAATCGCTTTCGCTCCCGAATTATCTTACCTAAGACCGCCCACTGGTCAAGGATGCGGTACGCGCTATGATCCATGGAGCTTGGAGACGTATAAGGATCAGAACGGGGTGCTGCAGACCTATCATCGTACGAGCAGTCAGGGCAATCAGCCTCATGGAGACCAGATGCGTTCCATGTCATTTGACTTCCGAGGTATGTTCCAGGCCACCATGGTACAACCTATTGCACCTTTTGTTGTACTACGATTCATTCTTATTCTTGGAAAGGTGCGAGTATCTGGATCTACGGCGCTCCTCTACAGGAACTCAAGAAGCTGGGCCAACTACCCGGCAAGCAAGAAATATGCATTCAGAAGGTTTGCTACGAGATCAACACGTGGAGGCTATATAATTCGGTCTCGAAGGGTGATCGAAATCTCCCTGTCCTTCTTTATTCCGCCGTAGGCCTTCCCGAGGATCAACATCTCCACTTTGAGCTCCGCCTGCTTGACTCATTTGAACCGATTCGTGCGATGAAAGTTCATCATCTAGTGTATCAGGAACGAGAGGCCGTGCTTCCGTGAGTGGCATTTCGTTGTCGCATGTCGGGCCTCCTCTGCTCATAGCTAACGTTAACTGAGGTCCTATCAGACCACGCCACGAACCGACAAGCGAAGAAGAACTCGTTAACACTACCTATTACGACACGAACCCTTCTATATCCTACTCCCCTCATACAGCCTGTTATCCTACCCCGCTGGGCTGTGTTGATTATCAGCCCTGGTAACGAAAGATTTTTGAACTCTCGGGAGGTCGTAATTGAACCTTCACATACGCACTCTCCTGGGAGAACGATCCAACGGGAAAGGACACTCGCACGATCTCATTTGCGTTCCGAGGTGAGGCCGGCGTTACTTAACTGTGTCCCCATGGTCCATTCTTGTACTAATAAATATCTCCCGAAGGTGTGGCTCTATACATCTACGGGGCATCCAAAACCCAGATTGACCGCATCGGTAACAATAGTTATGCGCACGCGCATCAAGAGATCTGTATCGACAATGACTGTCACGCAATTGACACTCATCAACTATACCTCAACGTGGACGACCAATATTTCCACGATCCCATACTCCTATGGTCATATAATTGCTATCCCTCCACAGCGCTCGGGCACGTTCAGCTGCGCTTTTTGGACAAGGACTCACCTGTTGGACACATTCGCCGTATGACCTTCGATCGTTTTGTCATTAGTGAGGTTCGGGAGAAGTCGTGAGTTGTATTTCGCCTTGTACTAAGCGTTAAAGATCTCTCACTCCTTTGAATGATAGTCAATGGAGACATCCCATTCGAAGGGCGAAGTATACGCATGTCAAGGTGGAGCAGGACGAACGAAACTTAGTAACATATTCTCCAGCAGAGGATTGCGCACATGGAGATTGTCGTCGCCCGTATTCCCCCTGGGGAAGGCAGATGTACATTGTCCCTGGTGGACGGAAGCTTTCATATTATTATACTTCGACGGTGAGCCATTGCTTTCATTTCGCGGATTAACTTGTTGACTCTATCCTAATCTTAAACAGTGGGACCATAAACCGAAAACACACCAACGCTCTTGGGGAATCAAATTTACCGGTCACTCACCATTTCCTCTACCAAGTCTGCTTCATGCTCGTTCGAGACGGGCTGAGATGAAACGCGCACAAAAGGACACACCATGAAAGTATATGGGGGTACCTCGACCGTACCTGCTGCACTCTGTGCACGCAAAGCAAGAGATCTGTTTGGACACTTATTGTGTGCCGGTCGATATCAAGCGCGCGTATCTAAACGTGCAACCCAACGTCGAGCACGATCCAGTCCTCCTATGGTCCATGGATAACATCGATGTGTCTGGGCCGCACACTATAACAATGCGGATGCTAGAGAGTGGGGAAGAAGTCGGGAACGTGACTAAAGGGATGACTTTCTCGCATTTGGAGTATACAAGGGTTACGTGGCCATCCCTTGTCCTCGTCGCAGTCCTCCGCCATGTGGCCGTTGTCCTGCGCGTAATCACCATCGACACCCCACGCGTAATTCTGCGCATCCCAGTCGCCGCCTTGAGCATCGCGGTTCATATCCTGCGCATTACTACACTCTTCCACGTGATTATTCTAGACGTCCCACCCATAGTTTTCCGCCTTGTGACCACAGACATCCACATGATCTCCCTCAATTTTCCAGTCAGTCCTCGCTATCATTCCGATCGGTCTTGCGATATTCCCGCCGGTCATTCTCTTAGTGGCTTTCCTTTCGGCCATCATCTCTTCTATGCTCGTCAGGTCAGACAACTTCTGCAACACTTCACTAACACCTACACTTATCGGCCTCTGCTTTCTTACCGTTCCCTTCACTAGACTCTCAACGTTTAGACCTCTAGGACCTTAAGGTCCACAGCCGTATTCGGATGTTGATCACCAAAACCCGACACCCTTACCGGCACCTCCCGGTGCTCTGCCCGAGATGCGTACATAGAGTCGCTGGTATTCTTATTCGGGTGCAGAACGCTTCACGCTGAGGGTACCCAATCGGTGAGCGGCTTCGTGAATGAAGTTGAGGTTTCCTTGTTACACATGTAACAGGTTTATCTTGCTGTACCTTGACGGTTCAATATACTTATCCATGCACTCTTTATCGCTATGTGGAAATCAAAATGTCCTCCAACCTTGTAATCTCCATCGGGCTTATGATAATCCCATCGCCATCTAAGGTCGATTCCACAAGCAGAAGAAACAAACAAAAGATCTACTCCTCCGCCTACGCATATCGTATTTACAAAAGCCTCAATTCCGAAGCCACGCCTGCTTCGCGATCTTCTTCTGCTTCTTCTGCTCTTTAAATCGTTCCTGTGTATCAAAAGAATCAAGCCGTTCAACATCCTGTTTACAGTTTTGGAGGAGACTGAGAGGGGAATAGATAGAAACTAACCAAGTCCTGCTTCGTTGGCCGTTTTCGCTTCTCACCCGCATTCTCCGCCTCAAGGGCAGCTTTCGCCTCGGCGGCCTTACGCGCCGCGACCTCGTCTTCCCACTTCTCTACATCAAAATATACCGAGCTCATCCGCTTGGCTCGCTCCGCCTCGGAGAGATGGGATGGATCCCGCGCGTCAGTCGAGAAGCGACCTGTACGAGCGTTGAATTTGGCAGTAAAGCTCTGACCAGGAGCTCCAGTGGTCTTGGCTGCATAGAGCGTTGGGTCAAGATAGGCAAGCGCAGGGTCAATCCCGTTGAGAGCGGCAGTGTCGATGAGTTGGCCGGTTGGGAGAACGGCGGCGTGCTGTTCTTCAATAGGAGCAGACGTGGAGGTCGAAGCTCCCGGAGTGCTAGTAGTATCATCTTTCAAAGACGGTGACTGGTTCGTCTCATTATCAGCCGGTGGTTGCAGGGGGTTAATCCAAGTCGTTTCCTGAGTCCGAGAGTTGACGAAGTAGTAAGCGTTGTAGGGCGGCGACCACACGGCTTGCCACTCGTTCTGCGGGAGTGGTGGCTGGGACGTCGAATCTTGTACCGCTGCCAATTCTTCATCCTCTTTCGCTACTCCACCCTCCTGTCCCTCAGCCGGTGCAGTCGCTGTTGTGTCCTGCGTGTCACTGGCATCCTTTGACTCTGAGCTATTCTCTGAGACCCGAGATTCAGCTTCCTTGGATATGTCATCCGCCTGGAGAGACGCCTCAGTGGTGACTTTAGGGCTAGATTGCGTGCTACTGGGGGAAGGAGATGCCATGAGGATTTGATCGTGGTGATTGTGTTTGGAGTCGTGGGAACCTATCAATTCTATTACACGCAATGAGCATTGCCCCAGCGATCATCTTGGGGCGAGAACTAGTACTAGGTAACCATAGATATGACATAGGACCATCTCCATTTCACATTCCACTTTAAGCTAGAACATGTGATGGCTAGAACCAATGCGTCCACGTAATGCTTGAATGGCAAGGAATGAAATCCTTTTGAAAGAGGATATTTAATGCATGAAGAGATGTCCTTGGATTGGGGATTGTTCTCAGGACTTACAGTGAGAGGAGGAAAGAAAACATCTAAAGTTGAAGATCTCTAAGACGAAAAGGACTTGACCTGGTCCACGGCCCTTGCCCACATCGCCCCCCAGGGAACCTCATATCGGCCGGTAAAATGAACGATGTTTGAGAGTTCTTGATTCCATTGCTCCTTGAGAGTTTCCCGGAATGGGGAGTACGCAATCTTCCGAGCAGCCGGTACCGGAGTGGGAATGGTAGGAGCGGCGAGCTCGACGGTTAGGTCACGAAGTCTGTGTAATTGAGGCAAAGTAATATACTAATTAGTATTTGAGGAGAGATATTAGGTCTAGATGTGTATATATCTCTCTCTCTTGACGCACTCGTTTTGAAGGCGCCTCGTTTTGGACTCGAACGATTGTGAGAATGAGTAATAAACCTGGGCCATATGGTCAAGACAATGTTAGGGTTTATCATTATACTTGTAAGAGAGTGTATTCACAGCGCCAGCAACGACGCCGCCGGTAACGGATCCAAGGAGGAACGACATGGAAGTATTTGGAAGCGGATGGGAACGTTCGGCATTAACGGATATATGCCCCCCCCCCCCCCCAAAAAGCAGCGTGATATTTGTCATCACAAGTGTTAATCTGTGGCCAATGCAGCAGGAAATAACTTCGTATGCCATGTGGCTGCCCGACGATGGCATGGCCCGCTCTCTAGGTTTTGAAGTTTCAAGGGTCTTGCATCGTACATGGTTCAGTGATTGCGCCGTACAACACCACATAGACGACGTTCAGTGAAAATTAAGACGAAGTTGGATGTTAGTGCTCGCATCGACTGGACAAGAAGTGACCGCTTCTGACGTCTTTAGGTAGACTAACACTGTCATTCGCGTCCCTGAATTGGAATAGCCCCGAGCGAAAAATGCTAGAGACCAGCCCGCTGAAATATACCTAGTAATGTTTAACGAAGATTTGTACCAGTTCGTCGACCTTTGGGGGCATTCGCAGCCTCCACAGCGAGCAAATCATCCCAAGTAAACGATTGCTCATCCCGATCCTTGCTCATCACTCGCGCATACTCCAAGTACAGCCTAGATATGAATGCATGAGCTCGATGCCACATCAAAAATGGAGGACACAAGGTCAAGTACGCACCTGAACATATACGCGACCATATCTTCCTGCCTCCAGAACGATAGGCTCCATTGACGCCCCTGTGTAGCGATGCGTTTGGCGAGTCCATCGTGCGACCCTGTTCCATCACGGTTGCCTCGGAAGAATGTCATGATGTCGTATAGATCTGTGAGGTCGTTCTTGACTGGGACGTAGTGTACCCAAGGTTGGACGCGGTCCGTGTACCTAAGCCAATGAACGGAACTACATTTAGTATCAAGTTAAAAGCGTAGGGCACGGCTGTGAAAGCTGGACACGCCTAACCATTCAGGGAAGATCGTGCTCTTTAGGACCAGCGACTTGGTAGTCATCAACCGTTTGAATCGAGCTGACCAACCGTTTCCGTCGATCTAGGAGAAGATTAGGGTGATAGAAGGGATCAGGGCCATTCCCTCAAGCGCTTGGGATTACTCTGGAACCTGGTCCAACACTCACATCCATCAGATACTTGTACTGAACCATCTCTTCGCTGCTCATGAGCGGCTTGAACGCCAGATCCCTCTCCATAACCTTACAAATCTCCTCCGTGCATTGGATCGCCTCGTCCACGAATCCAATATCCATCAAGTTCTCATTCGCCCACTTCAGATCCAACGCATCGTACGATGATCGTTGTTGAGCCTGCTGAGATTTCGATGCATGCGGACTTCGTATGACATCCACCTCACCCTCTTTTCGATTGGTCAATTCCACCAACCGCACCCTCTGGCTCAATTTCCATAGGTTCTGTTTATCGGCAAGGCTACCCGTCGTCCTCCCCCTCCAAGCCAACCGTTCGTCCGTTTTCTCGTCCCAATCCGGATCGTCCTCGACGTCTTCTACCCATCCTTCGTTGGCGACGATGAGGATGTCGGAGTGCAATGGCGATGTGCACATGGTGAAGAAGGGATACAACGCTTCGGATGCCATGGGTCCGATCCCGTGGTTCTTGAGCATGCCGTTTAAATGCGCGTGCGATGGGTGGAGGCATGGGTCCATCGTGAGTCTGTGGTCGTAAATGAAGCTTTTGGGATTTTGGTTCCAAAGGGTTGATACGTTGAATTCTTGGTGAGGATCTCGATGACGGAGTGGGCTGGACGGTGGACATGCTGCTGCCCATCCGAGGTGACGTCTGTCAAATCCTTCCTCCTCTTCCTCCATGTAGTCTAATGAAGAGAATCGTGAATAGAAGAAACGATTGATCGTGTGGGAGGGATTTCACCTTCTCCGCCAAGGCCTTTCTCTTCTAGATGGGATCGCATCTCAAAATCGATGAACTCTTGTGGCGCTAGAGCAAGGAAAAAGGAAAAGAAAAAACCGATTTAGATACCGCCGACACGAAGGCCAATATGACGTACCTACCATCGTGAATCGAGAAGGTGGCCTCAAAGTCGGGTAACCACTGCTCCAAAACGGTGATGATATCGAGCTGTGCGTCTGCACGCATGCTTGCGGATTCTTCCGCTCCATCGGTGACCTCACCTTGAGCCGACAGTGACGACGAATGACCCTTCACCGAGAGCGTAAAAGTATCCTTCTTCTGCTGTAAAGAATGTTGAAGGTTTTGAAGGGTGTTGGGTTTCATACCCCAGAAAGGTGCTAGGTCACGGTTGATCTGGTCGTATTCGTCAGGAAGTTGGACATTGTTTGCAATCATGAAGTTCCACCTAAGACGTAAAGAGTAGGTAAATTTAGATCAATAAGGAAGGTTAAAATTCCGACAAGGCACTAGTACTGACACACTCACCACTGATCGAACCCTTTTGGCGGCATACGGCGATACCGTCGTTTGTATTCGACGACTGCCTCGCGGAGCGTCTTACTGGATCGGCTCAGCTTCTCCTGCCACTCCTTCTCGGCGGAGTCCATTAGCGCTAAGACAGGATGAGTGTCGGTTGGGTCGATATGAAACAAGCCGTCCGAGGCATATCGAAGTTTGTGCGCGGTGTCCGACCGAACCGCCGATGAACTTTTGAGGGACGGCCTGGTCATCACACCACGAAGCCGAAAGGAGAGGTGTGCGGATGCACTAGGTGGATTGAAGGTGGATGGGCCTTTCTCTTGTCTCGTGTATATGCTCAAAATAAGGAATGCGGCGAGGATTATAATGATGATGGGGAAACGACGAAGTCGACGCCGCAACCGACGGAGAATGTTCTTAATGAACGCTGTAGCGAGTCGAATCATGTCTTTGAAGCAATCCTGGTATTAGAGGTCAAAATGCTGGGATCGTTAATGTTGGCGATGGATAGTGACAGGAAAAAAAGTCCTGCTTGCTGGAGAAAAACAAGGGTCGAAGAAAGGCTCGTGGCTATTTTTGGCTGGCCAAGCACGAGTTTTTGGGGCGTTTCCATAATTATATTTAGACTCACCGATATTGATCCGCTGGTCCCGCCAGTCCTTTTGAACACGCAAGGTTCGCGTAGTAGTGCAAGTGAAGCGGGCAATTATGGAGGAACGGCGATTTTTGGCCGGAAAGACCGGTCTTCTCGGAACAATCCCTGGAACTCTCAGGGTGTCAGGTATCTACCTACCCACTTCAACCTCGAGAGTAAATGCGACGCAGCTCTTATAATCGTTCAGGTGATTCAAAGCTATATATAGCAATGCGATACACGCGTGATGACAAATGACTTGAGCGGCAAAATGGGAGATACTCGTGAGCTTGGCGCAACGACAGGCAGAGTTGTCACCAACAGAGAGTAAGGATCCGCATTTCGAGAATCGAGGGTGATTTTTACAACATAAGCGTCTGGGTTTGACTTATCACTTGCCCGATGATGTGTCACACGTAGTGAAAAGATGCAAAATTATCAATGAAATATATATTTACAATCATTCTCAGTGGTGGTCTATTTTACCCGCCAGCAGGGTACAGTGAGAATCACCGGTGAAGATTTCCTCAATGGCTAGATACGAGCCAATAATCCTAGGTACACCCAATGGCAACGACGCCCGGGTGGGAGATGGGTGGCGAGTATAGGGTTAAAGAATGTCTCTGAGCGGAAATTATGGGGACCAACTCACTAAATGTGTCAAAGAATACACTAGACTGTTATGGCGACTTTGGATTAGTTCGTTGACCGCGATGAGCGTTGATCGCCTCCACAGCGAGTAAATCATCCCAAGTGAACGATTGCTCATCCCGGTCCTTGCTCATCACTCGGGCATACTCCAAGTAAAGCCTAGAAGAAGAAAAGAAGCAAAAAGGATGTGTATGCATGAGCTCAATACCACATCAACTAAAGCAAAATCGGGTACATACCTGAACATATACGCGACCGTATCCTCCTGTCTCCAGAACGATAAGCTCCATCGGTGTCCCTGGGTGGCAATGCGCTTGGCGAGTTCATCGTGTGACCCCGTCCCATCACGGTTGCCTCGAAAGAATGTTATACTGTCGTATAGATCCGTGAGGTCGTTCTTGACTGGGACATAGTGCACCCAAGGTTGAATACGGTCCGTGTACCTAAAGCCGGTAATGAAACTGCATTCAATCCCAAGTTACAAGCGAATGTTAACGTAGTGAGGGCTGAAAACGGCTGACCATTCGGGGAAAATCGTGCTTTTCAAGACCAGCGACTTGGTAGCCATCAACCGTTTAAATCGACCCGACCAACCGTTTCCGTCGATCTAAAGAAGATTAGGGTGAGAATGGCATCAAAAGCGCACGCTCAAGAGTTTTGAATTATTCTGGAATCTAGTCGGGCACTCACATCCATCAGGTACTTGTACTGAGCGATCTCTTCGCTGCCCATGTGCGGCTTGAACGCCAGATCCCGTCCCATAACTTCGCAGGTCTCCTCTGAGCACTGAACAGCCTGATCGACAAATCCAACATCCATATAATTCTCATTCGCCCATTTGAGATCTAACTCGTCGTATGACCGATAGGCATGCTGAACCCCCGATGGACTTCTGATGACGTCCACCTCACCCTCCCTCCGATTGGTCAATTCAACCAATCGCGCCCCCTGACTGAGTCTCCAGTAGTTTTGTTCGTTAGAATGACCACCGGTCGTTCTCCCCCGCCAAACAAGCCGTTCATCCGTTTTATCGTCCCAATCCCGATCGCCCTCGATGTTGTCTACCCAGCTTTTATTGGTGGCGATGAGAATGTCGGAGTGTAGTCGTGAGGTACGCGTGGTAAAGAAAGGATGCAAGGTCTCAGACGCTATAGGTCCGATTCCGTGGTTCTTGAGCACGTCGTTTAGGTGCACGTGAGACGGATGAAGGCATGGGTCCATCGAGAGTCTGTGGTCATAGATGAAACTCTTGGGACTTTGGTTCCAGATGGCCGATATATTGACTTCTTGGCGAGGATCTTGATGTCGGAGTGGGCTGGACAGTGGGCACGCTGCCGCCCATCCGAGGTGACGCCTGTTAAATATTTGCTGCTGTTGCTGCCCCTCTTTTATATAGTATCAACGATTAGAACTACGATGAGGAGGAGATACGATCAATAAATTGAAAGAGATTTCACCTTCTCCGCCTCGTCCTTTCTCGCCCAGTTGGAAACGCATCTCAAAATCGATGAACTCCTGTGGCACTAGAACAAAAAACCGATACAGCTCAAGTTAAATACCGCCGACGCGGAAGTCAGTATGTCATTCATACCGCCGCGGGATGAGAAGGTAGCCTTAAAGTCAGGTAACCACTGCTCCAGGACAGCGAGAATATCGAGCTGCGCTTTTGCCCGCATGCTCATGGATTCCTCCATCCCGTCAGTGACTCGACCATGAGCCGAACGCGACGCCAAGTGGTTCTGCACCGAAAGAGTAAAAGTATCGTCCTTCTGCTGTAACGAATACTGAAGTTCCTGGAGAACGCTGGGTGGTAGACCCCAAAAGGCCGATACATCACGGTTGATTTGGTCGTATTCGTCGGGAAGCTGTACGTGATGCGTAACGGTGAAGTTCCACCTAAGGGAGGAAAGGTGCCCAGATCCCGACCAATGAGGAACGGTATAGATCAAATAGACTCCAGTGCCGATATACCTACCACTGATCAAACCCTTTCGGTGGCATGCGGCCGTACCGTCGTTTGTACTCGATGACCGCCAATCGGAGCGTCTTACTTGACCTACCCAGCTTCTCTTGCCACCGCTTCTCGGCCATGTCCATTAGCGCTAAGATAGGGTGAGGACCAGTTGGGTTGACCTGAAGCAAGCCGTTCGACGCATGTCCATGCGTATGAGCGATGGCCAACCGAACCGACGGCGAACTTTTGAGCTGCAGCTTGGTCTCCATACCACGAAGCCGAAAGGAGAGGTGTGCATATGGACTGGGTCGAGTGGGCGTGAATGGAGCTCGGAAAGTGTGCCCCCGCCTTGTGCACATAGCTACAAGAAGAAAGGCTGCGACGACCGCGAATATAAGGC
This sequence comes from Tulasnella sp. JGI-2019a, assembly GCA_019633535.1. Classification (NCBI taxonomy): domain Eukaryota; kingdom Fungi; phylum Basidiomycota; class Agaricomycetes; order Cantharellales; family Tulasnellaceae; species Tulasnella sp. JGI-2019a. The sequence goes on along the minus strand of WSUE01000083.1, from coordinate 98,672 downwards.
GGAGACGGCGAAATCGATGCCGCAGCCGGCAGAGAACGTTATGGGTGAACATAGTTACGACGTCAACCATGTCTTGAATGAGCAAGCTTGATATCAGTAGCTGAGTTAGCTGTAGACACTGTGGTCTTCAAACAATGTTGGTTGTAGGCAACGACAGAACAACACCTTGGTCATTTAAGAGATAAATCGTGAATGATTAGTATTACAATCCGTTTCCAATTAGTACAGGGCTGGAAGGCTGAGCAAAATTCCGACCCTGGATCTTGTGGTGCTGCCATGCTTTCATTCAGGCGCACCGCGTATCGATCCGTTAGCCACATCGGACCTCTGAACACCGAAGGTTCAACGCTGGAGATCGTGCACAGCGAAGAACGGGGACAGAGCGGGGGGTGGACCGGCAGATCGTTCCGGGGGCGTGACGCGTTGCACGGAGAGCGAGAGTCGACAGCGCCTGAAGCGGTAGATTAGCGGCATATTTACATATGAGGGCATATGAGCCACATATATCCGTCCAATATCCCCTTGGATTTGGTTGATCTAAGTTTATTTGTTGAGGTTCTGATGTTAGCCACGACTTTGAGGCTTGGAGCTTATATCATCATTGAAATTTTTGTTCCCGGAGAGCCATCCAAGATGCGACATGACCTCGTTCGCAGGTATGCTCATCAGCTCGTAGGTATAATCCAACCCCGTTCTTCACTCGTCGGGATGACCGATTATGTTTTTTTTTTTTTTTTTACAGATTCCTGGGCGAGCACAATCGCGAGATTGTTACTCCCTTTGCTCTCTAGGCGCACTGATGGCGAATCACTTGAGGGGTATACTTGTGAGCTTTGCGGCAAAGTTGCTTCGAGTGTGTGAATTCGTACGTAACGCATGCTTCCACTTCGGAGGCTTAAGCCAAGCCAGTCCCTTGGTTCATGTTATGGTTCTAGTAGCCAGTAAAAGTGGGAATCGCACACTATAGTCTTTCGATTTTCTTCTGTATCATCATCTGCAACGTCGCAGATAGTTTTTGTACAATACTGAAGGGATTTATTTCATGATCGAAGCTCGCGCTTTTGAACTTGACCTACTATACTCCTCCTACCCACCAATTCCCTCACAACTACTCGGCTCATGTTGGTATGCTGAGGTGGTGATCTGGCTCATAGGATACCAAATAGGTGACTGTTCCCTTTCATCTGGGATTTACAAGGGGTAGAGATGAGCCAGTTTGTTGGACTACCTTCCCTTTGGCGATAGTGGGAATGGGTGGAGACCCTGTTGATGAGGGACGAAGCGAAGTCGAAGTGTGTTGAGCTTAGCAGAATCGAAGGTCAATTCAGAGGACTTCGAACCTCCCGGCGACACAATGTGCATCAAGATGAATGGCATGTAGACCGGCATTAAAACATACAATTGAGATTGAAGATGGATAGTACATTTCTTATCATTGTAGTATTCAATTTGTGGGGAAGTAAGGGATGGTGGCGCGCTGTCGCAAACAGTTACTTGATTGCCAGAACTGACAAAATCGTGTGTAAGTCTTGGAAAGGTCATCGAAAGCTCTCGAATTGGATCTGATCGACTTACTAGTCGTCAAACCAAAAAAAAAAAAAATGCCCCTTTCTAAACGTCGCGGATGCCAATCTTGACGAAGAGTGTGGAAAACAGATACTGCGACATCTGCTGGTCATGTAGTGGCAAATGCCGATAACCTTGTGAAAGAAAGAAAAAATTACTTCAGCAACGACGCGGAAATGGGAGGACCAGAAAGAAAACTCACCCATCATCAAACTCCCTAGGCTGATGCAATATACACCGATGGGGTTATCCTCCCTCTCCCCCCTATCCCGCACCTCAAACCTGACGAAGATCGTATCCATCATGCTCTTGTCACCCATTAAGTCGAACGGTATAGCCATGTCGTGCTCCCACATCGGGTTAAAGCCATTGTCATTGACAACATGCGTCCGCATTGAAACCATCCTCGCCGATGACGCCACACCGATGTGGTGCGTTCCGTGTCGCTTACTTGGAGAACGCGATAATATTGGTAAGTGAAGACCGGTTGACGACTCTCTCGCCGGCTGCGTTTCGGGATTCTCAGTCGACCAATCTGGGACGTGCAACGTGACTTCCACGAATGGATCGATGATTGACTTTGTGTTCAGTTCACGACCTTCGCTGTCCTTTGGATGGGGTAGTTGTTGGGCGGATATGATCTATAGGACAAAAGGTTATGAGAGGGCTGCAGACACAGATCTCGCTGTCATCCGCCTACCTTTACATCCAAGTAATGCTTCGTCAAAGTGCCCAAGGACTGTTTATCCTTTACTCTCAAAGCCTCGGGCTTCAACACTAAGCCGCACGCTCCATTTCGTTGGAACATCGCGTGGTTGATCATATACCCAAGATCTGTCAGCAGAGAAAGAAGCGACCGTCAAATCAAATGTCATTTTCAAAACGTCGGAAGGGAATAAAAGTCCGTACCACAGGTTTGCCAGTTGATAGCGACGAGCTGGGCACCCGAGGCCCAGTATCTATGCGGCTCGTAATTCGTCGAGCTCATCCTCGTGCCCTTTGGATATATCCGAACCAAATGTGTCCGATTGTGTTTGATCAAGTCCAACATCGTCGCTTTCATGATTTTGCTGGCCGTCTTCTCCGAGAGCGAGAACATGTGTACAGGTTCATAAGTCTCTTTCTTGTTCAACCCGCGGCATTTGACCCCAATGGTGTAGAACAAGATCGCGGCCATCCCCTCGGACACTTTTGTTTTCGACTTGGAACTCTGCGCCGAGGACCCAGTGCCAGTCCGGGATGGGGACTTGCCCCGGAGAAGAGCACTAGGACCTTCTCGCACCTTCTCCATGAAACCTCGTAGGCCTGATGTTTCTTGCTCCTCTGAAGTTTCGGAGGTTTCAGACGACTCAGCGTTGATACTCACGTCCTTGTCTTCTAAAGGCGAGTTTTGAGATACGCAAAGCTTTTTCGCCTAATGAAATAGATCTCGTTCGAATCCTTGCTTCCAACACAAACTGTTGTAGGCCAGTACCCACCTTGACGAGGATTTTCCCCCGAAGGTCTTCTGGGCTCGGCAAGATCTGCACACCCGACTCCGATTCATATTCTCTTCCCGGTAATGGGCCAGTCACCAATGCGTCACCAAACTCTTCTCTGAAGATGCGGGCCAAGAGGTCTTGCTGCTCGACTCTACAGTGTATCTCCGCGGAAATGATAATCGGGTACGGGGATGCGACGAACGCGTACTTCATGATCGCACGAGAGATCTCGCGTACGGAGACCCTACTGGTTAGCGTTCGGCCGTGGTATACGCATGGCTCAAAATCGCCATCCCAGATATCGACTTCGGGAGGTGAATAGGGGTCAGCGAAACGATACATCAAGGTGCAATATAGCGGAGGGCTACTCACGTTCTACGCTTCGACAGCCCTGCAATAACACCCTAATGTACCCTTCGCAGGTGCTCTGCCCGACGAGCTGATTGCCAACCAGGTACGTATTGTGAGACGAGGAGACGTAGTACTCGCTCATGGGACGCGTCATATCTTGATTGATCTGACTGGCCTGGCCTGAGAATGGGGCATTGTCTGCAGACATGAGGAACGTGGTGAAGCTAGCCAACGTCATCGCCGGTGCCTCCCCGACGTGGGCTCCGGGCTGCGACGGCGTCGTTTGGTGACTGGTCACTCCAGGTTGGTGAGCTTGGGTCCCCGATCCTGACGATGGAGCCGATCCTACCGGGACACAATACTTGTTGAAGACTTGGCGTAAGTTCTGGTCGTCAAGTGTTGTCTGTGGGATGTCTTGTGTGAGCTCCCATTAACAGACCTCTGGCGATAAATGAGCACAGACCTTTTGAACCTGACGCATCAGGTTCGAGAAATCACCATACTCCATTCTCCCATTCTTGGAATACCTGGTATACAGGATTTCGATATCTGGTCGGGCCTTGAGTAACGTCACGAAGCGCCGGAAGTCGTTAAAGTCAAGATATCCGTCGTGGTTCGAGTCGACTTTCTATCCAGGTGTTAAGCAACGTGAGGGACAGCATCGTGAAGTGGTACCGGCATATCTGCTTACTTGGAACTTGGCCAGAAGGTCGGCCCGTGCAGAGTGGATGTTCAGCCGCTTACACATCTTCTCAACCTCACCGAAATCCAGCTTCGAGTCCCCTGACGCATCACCCCCTTTCCAGTACTGTTTCTCCCAGACCAGTTGCCTTCGCTCCATATTGCCTAATCCGCACATGAGCTCACGTCGGAGGCAGTATAATTTCTGTAGCGTCTGGTTCCACATCCGGAAGACGTCGACGGACAACGCAACAACGTGAAGTGTCTTGTACTTCCCATCGCATACGTAGATGATCGTGAGCCATCGAGGTTCCGCATCTACGGCAACCTTGAAGGATTCGCGGTAGTTTCGAGCGTTCGCTCCCGTCCGCATCTCGCGAATGTTCTCGATACTAACTGAAAAAAAGGCCCTGTGAGTCAGCACCCGCTGTATTGACGAACACAAAAGACGCAACTGAGACCGCGTTTCTTGGACTCCCAGAGCAATTGGCCCTGATCCGCATCCAGCCAAAACTTGCGTAGCTTCGGGCCCTGTTTGGCCGACATCTTTAACATTGGAGTTCCTTGCTGTAAAAGCGCCGGAACTTTGATCTCGTCGATGAGCTCATAGTGTTCTGCCTCGGATCCTTCCGGAAGAGGAAGGATGTCTTGGGCGCCAGTCGGCTGATGGTCGTGATCTTCTGGCACTATTACAGCGTGATCCATAGATAGAGATATCCTGTGAGATGACGTGTCGCGACTAGACCGGGCGAATAACGATTTGAAGCGCGGTAGGGAATGATCTCTGGGGATGATTTGCGGCCTATCACCTGAGTCGGATTGCGCGCGGCGTTTCCCTGAGAGTGCGACGGTAACCTTGGAATAGGCTTTGATGGTGACGCCGACGGGATCACGACTCCTATCGTCGAACGTAGGATTAGGTTCGTTGAAAGGATGACTAGAGATCACTACACGCGGTGTATTATATCCGATGGGTTGATCCCGATGCCGCCTCGAGGTGGAGGAAGCCCTCAACACGTGTTTAGGAGGTAAAGGTGATGGAGGTACCTGAGCCATAAGCGCCGAGTTGGTTCAAAAGTAGAGTTAGGAACTTTTGAAGTTAGTAGTGGTGGAATGGTGGACGAGTGATGAAAGAGGCCAGCCCGTGACGATTGGCGGAACTGGAGCCTGATATAAATACGCCGATGAGAGTTGGAAGGACTCCGTCTTTCCCTTAAACACGTTTGTGGACCTGTCGGGGTTAGGAGGCTCAGGAAGGATGACAGCCATGTCGGAACCGCACCTCCACCTTCATGCCAGACCCAACTGTTCAAAGATCGACATGGCAGATGCACTGAAAGAGATTTCGTTGCCTGCCCTGAGCAAGCAGTGCTCTTTGCTATGGCAAATTCCATTACCGACTAAGCCCCTTAAGGCACCTAGCCTGCGGCCTGCGGGCGTACACAACAGCAATACATGCTGGCTGAGACAGCGCGTCGGAACAGCACTTTCAACGGCACTGGTAGGACTGATATGAGTGATATAAGTTTATTTTCCTCACTAACAACTGCTAAACGCGGTTACCATCGAACCGCATGGGAATCTCACGATGCGATACGGTCCTCAGCCGACAACTGCGCGACAATTGGCACAAGACCCCCTGAGTCTGACTCCTCTAGCTGTGCATCTTGATTCTGACGAAAGGGGCTCCACACAGCTCCGACTATATCGGTGGAACTGTGGTTCCAGAAGTGGCTTGGGTGCTCCCCCATATATCTGAGCGCGATTAACTTTGGCAAACAGCAAATGGAAGGTCGAGCACGTGTATAACCTGTATCGTCGAAACGATAAGGCGACAAGGCCATTTCAGAGAGAGTTTCCCGATCTAGACCGTGTGGAGCGCTAAAGGATAGGCGCCAGTCTCGTTCGACATATCCGCTAACTCCGTATTTCGACATCGACCAACAACGAACTCCCATGGCAGAACCATCTCACAAAGCAGGCAGCGAGAACACGGTCGGCAGACTGGTAAGCTATGTTACTCTGTGGAATTGAATGATCATCTGACTCCGTAGCCCAATGTAGTATGACCGGTGTCTAGCCGACACAATCGTCAAAATGTATGGAAATCTCAATATGAACCGACCTTACACAAAATTGCACAGCTGACAATCATCCTTATCTCCGCCTGTCATACAGTGGGATTGGTTTCAGTGTCGGGGTCGTGTCTTCTGTCCTATTATTCAAACGTATGTTTCCTTCGAACAATCAGAGCTCCCTCGGTCGTCGCTCACACGCCCTTGCAGGACGGCAATGGCCCATCATGCTATCAACGGGTTCGTGACACGCTTGTCTGACACGTTGCACCCGGCTGTAACTGTGGCCCTGATCGCCCCTTGTTAATAGGCTTCGGAGCCGGATATGCGATGAACAACTGTGATCGCCTGTTCAATCCTGCACGCATACCTGGCACGCGGATACTGCACCAAGATCAACCTGTCCCCCAAAAATCTGTGCAATAGGCATCTCCTCATATAGACTTATCAAAGCTTCGGTTTGCCTGCTTTCGGACAAGTGCGCTATGACCAACGCAGGCGTTCACCCAAAAGGCGGTGTCTCCTCTGAGTTAAACGACTGGCGTTGCGCCTTGCTCACTACGCCCAGCGCTACTGCCAATCTACCCAGTGGAGTGGCTCGTCATCGAATTTCTGACTTGTTCATTCCTATTCCAATTACACTGGTGGAAGCTAATGCTTACCCTTGGCTCTAACTCTCTGTACGCGACTTCCGTTTCCGAAATTTAGGCGCTTTGCACCACACATCATCGGCGACTTGCGTCTGACCAACTCAGCCCATCGCGCAAATAAATACAGCATACATTAAAAACTGAGCATCCCAACATCACTCGAAGCTCATTGCTGCCATGGTCACAATCATCGGCAGGGAGAAGATGAGTTTGCAGTCCGAAAATAACTTATTGGCCTGATTGGGTTTCAGGTGGAAACGGTCTGGGTGGAAGTCGGCCCAGCAATGACGATCCCACCAGTAACCGGCGTCATAGTGACACCCTACAAACGACATGCGATAACGTTAATATAATCCAGAGACCGGAAGTGAATAGTGAAAGGGGGACGCACAACGCTTTGACATATCGTTCGAGCCAACGACACGGCCCCATCGAGGTCCGATCCGGAACAGTTGTCGTTGAAACAAGCGTTGGTGTTTTGGACGTAGTTGGCGTTGGTGCAGAGACACGCATTGTCGGTAGGCTGGCAATTGCCGAATTGCACGGTGGTGAGGCACGCCATGCAGCATGCTAATGAACCAATAGCAACGAAATGAGATTTAGTCTCAGGTTGAGATTGGATGGAACTTGTTTTGGTACGCACAAGGGAATGCGAGTTGGCGCACGTAATGAAGGGAAGCAGCCGAAGCGGTATTGGCCACGATGAAGACGGTAGAGAAGCGCATGATGGATCCGGGAGTACGAATATTCGAAGAGGAGGTATGGAAAAGCTGGGAGGGGAGCTTTTGACGCAAAGTAGATGTCTCGAGACTGCAGATCGCCACTTAATACAGCCAGAGAACGTTCACAATGTTGTTTGAGCCCATCCTCGCGAACGTTACATACAGTCCCCGTAACCATACATTGTAACATGTCTTTTTCTCTTCTTCTCGACCTTATTCGCATATACTCTACCCAACTCGTTTGTCTTATATCAGGCGTACTATGATTGGCCCTTCGCTTGTACCCGGTCTTATGAATACCGAGATATTTTGGAATGGTATCGTCGCATGCCGCGGACTGGGTTTGACCAACCCGTAGGGACGACGATATAATACGTTATGTATCAACTCTACAAGTGAACAAAACCTTCTAGTGAATGTGATCAGGTAAACCAGATCGAGCTCTCTTCTTTCCGGGGTATGCGCGCTCCAAGAGTTTTAGGAGATGCTCTGGCAACATGAAAACACTTTACCCCGTGAAAGCTCGTTGTAGTCCCAATCTCCTCCAGCTCTCGACAGATTGTATCGACTGATATATGCGTGCATCAAGACCTACTTCTTATCATTAGGACCGCTGGGCTCTGCCGAGGTTCAATAGAACCAACCTTCATTGGCAATATCTTGCTCAATGCTGATCATAATTGTCGTCGGCGCCATCTCATGTTGTCCAGAGTACGTCCCGAGGTCATGATTGAACGTATTCTGCTCAGATACGTGAAGAGCGACATCATCTAGGCCTAGATGGTAATAGAACGCCCTTGAGAAACTCAATCTATACGTCTTCTTAGGACGGAAGAAGGTTTCAAACGCCAGGTCTGGACCAGCGTCGCCAAAGACATTGCAACTCTAGGATGTAGTAGAACAGGCAGGCTCAATAATAAAATTACATTGAAGCTGATCTCGGAGAGCTTCGGAGGATTAAAACGACTTCTCAGAACATGTTAGGTTCATAACTCGGCTTGCGAACACACTCCCGTACCCTAATTGTGGTCTCGCTTTGTGGCTCGGCTATGGGCCTCACATCCGCTCTAGAGAGCCACACACTGAGCCTGCCAACCAAAACTGAAGCGCAATCATTGGAATGTCACCTAATACAGTTTGACTGGTGCAGCCCCATGTACGTGACTTCTTTGAGATCCTTGCAGCTCGCACTTGGACGACTCAGCCACTGCGTGATAAATAGCATATATAAAATTGAGCATCAAAACATTGCTCGAGCTCATCATTGCCAAAGGTGCAACCACCGGAAAGAAGAATATGGGGCTGCAGTCCGAACGAATATAAGTTACGAGTCAGATTGGGTTTCAGATGGAAACGGTCTGTGTGGACGTCGGTCCAGCAATTTGGATACCACCAGGAACTGACGTCATAGTGACGCCCTATGAATGAAATGTATATAGGTAAGAGGTCATAAGTGAATAAAGAAAAAGAACATACATTGCTTTGGCATATCGACTGAGCCATCCCCGTAGCAGTGGCAAGGTCACTTCCTGAGCAGTTATTGGTGAAACAAGCGTTGGTGCTTTGGACGTATGTGCCACTGGTGCAGAGACACGCGTTGTCTGTGAGCTGACAATTGCCGACGGGACCAGTGGGGAAGCAGCCATTGGTGCATGCTAATTAACCAACAGCAACGAAACGAGGTTAAGTCTCGGCTTTAGATGGATATACTTCGTTTGATACGGATACGCACCCGGCCATGCGCCTTGGCGCTTGAAATGAAGGGAAGCCGCTGACGCAACACTGGCGGCAACGATAGCAACGAAGATGGTGGAGAAACGCATGATGATCTGAGGGAAGGAGCGAATAGGGAGAGATAAATCAAGCAAAGAGTGATGGAAGAGGATAGGTAGAGGGGAGCTGAGAGGAGAACTTTCGGTACTGAGCAGATTTCTTGAGATTGCAGAGCGCCACTTTATACAGCTGGAGAGGACCGGCATTTCATTGCCCCTAAGAATACACAAAAGGTGGCGCACTTTGAGCGGTCGGGATGCCGGACTGGCATAGCAACTGGAATTCCGCGAATGCCTTTGTTCCGTATGTGGTGTCTATGTGTGATGATCCAATTCCTAGAATACAACGCCGTAATATTCCGTTATTGTTGATGCCGGCCGGTGGCACGCGAAAGAAGGACGCGCCATATAAGGAGGTGAAGTAGAGGTTGCCTTTGGGTACGAGGGAGAGGGCCGCGATAGGGGATTTCCCCAGGTGCTTGTCTCGGAGCCTGGCCTGGAAGTCGCATCGAGGAGCGTAGAGTGAGCAGACTATCAATAGGTTTCTTTGCCAAGTCTGGCACCGATTGTCGAATCCGCAGGGCCGAACCAAGTCCAACTCGAATGAGGGATGAGTCGCCGATACAATGTGGGAACAAATCGTTCCTGTCAGGCAACCCCGGCGTTGAGAGGACCCTCACCGAAGAAGAATGAATGCAGAAACATCATATGATTTGATACGCGAGAATAGTGTTGCCGGGAGGTTCAAAGTTCTCCGAAGTGAACTTCGATTCGATTCGATTGTCAGGAACTTCGACACACTTCGACTTCGACCCACTTCGACCCACTTCGCTTCGACCGCTTCAACTGCTTCGACCGCGCGGTTCCCACATATTTTCAGACCCATAAAAGGGAAGTCCGTTCCAACGAACCGGGCTTGTTTGCAAAACCACCTTTGTCACGGGATCCGCAGGCGGTGGTGGCAGCGGCGACGCCGTCATCACCTCTAATGAAGGGATTGCAGGTCTTAAAGCATTATTATAAGACTAACTGCTTTGACTTTATGTCTCCTCTGGCCTCTAATCTCAGGGCCCTAGATCACCTTTCTATCGGTTCTGAAAAGGTCACACAGAAGGTTCAGATGATGAACAATAACCAGGCTCTTTGTATTCTTATCCCGTATATACCGTCTCAGATAACTCCACAATAAGCAAACGAGTTGTTTTCGCTGGGCCCTGGCTGTGTGACCGAAGTGATCGAACTGACTTCGAACTCGGTTCGATTCGATTCGAAAAATCGAAGCGTACCTGAGACCTCACTTCGATTCGATTCGATTCGCCTCTCGGCAACACTACGCGAGAACCAAGATCTGTGCCATATGTAGACATCTCCCCTCTAAAACCTCGCTTTGGGTGCCTTTAGACCAGCCTTTGCCGGCACCAGCGTTTATCCAACAGATTCCCCCGTCTTGGCGGACTGATATGGTCGGAGTTGTGCATGACTCGGTGCTTACCGACCAATGCATGGGGTGGGAGCGACGCATCATCGAATGTATGACCGGAATCGTCGTCTCTATTCTTACCCCAATATGGTGGAAGCTATATGTTGCTCCTAGCTGCATGGTCCCTACACGCGACTTCCCTTTCCGAAATCTAGGCGCTTTGCACCAGCGACTTGCGTCTGACCAACTCGGCCTGTCACGCGACAAATATAGCATACATTAAAATTGAGCATCCCAACATCACTCGAGCTCATTACTGCTATGGTCACAATCATCGGCAAGGAGAAGATGAGTCTGCAGTCCGAAAATAACTTATTGGCCTGATTGGGTTTCTTTCAGGTGGAAACGGTCTGGGTGGAGGTCGGCCCAGCAATGACGATCCCGCCAGTAACCGGCGTCATAGTGACACCCTACGAACGACAATGCGCCAACGTCAATATAATAGAGACACAAGAAGCGGATAATGAAAAGGGGAGACGTACAACGCTCTGGCAAATCGTTCGAGCCAACGACACAGCCCCATCGAGGTCCGATCCGGAGCAGCTGTCGTTGAAGCAGGCGTTGGTGCTGTGGACGTAGTCGGCATTGGTGCAGAGACACACGTTGTCGCTGGTCTGACAGTTGTCGAATTGCGTGGTGGGGAGGCAAGGCGTGGCGCACGCTAAATTAACCAACAGCATGATGTTTAGCCTCAATTTCAAATGAATGGACTTTGTTTTCGATACGCACAAGGGAATGCGAGCTGGCGAGCGTAATGAAGGGAAGCCGCCGAGACGGTATTGGCCGCAACGATGGCAAGGAAGGCGGTGGAGAAATGCATGGTGGATTTGGGGGTTTGGATATGCGAAGAGAGGTGAACGAAGAGAAGGTATGGAGGGAAAAGCTGAGAGGAGAGCTTTCGACACTGAGTGATCCCTTCTGCTTGTAGAGAGTCGCTTTATACCAGAGAAAACCAGCATTTCCTTCGTAGTGATATGCTCTCGAGCCTATCGCATCGACTGATATGTCTCATCTACATTATTTATGACCGTGCATTATGATAATGCCACTCCGTTTACTTTCAACCTTTCCTGAGATTACATGAGTGGCTGGCTGCCCAGTCCAGTCGATTCTTCCGAACACTGAGGTACAGTCCAACTTTATTTATGTATAACTGTACGTTGTAATGTCTTCTTACTCATACACTCACATACTTTCTATCCCATAGCTAACTCATTTACTTCGTATCACGCGTACTCCGATAGATACTATCTGATATGATCGATTCTTATGAACGCTAAAAGCTACTCCGATACTTTGCTTGGCGCGCTGCGAACGGTCACAGGTTACAACTAGCTGGTTCCGTAATTCACTTCATCCCCTCGCCTGCCCATTTATCTTCCATGCTTTTTTGGGATATATTGATATTATAAAATTAGTTTCTAGAGTGAGCATAATCTCTACTAAGGGTGGAAATCAGGAATTCTGCCAGCTTTGTTCATCCATTCACTGTACCCGCTCGACGGCAGGAAGTGCGATATACATTGATGATGATACCCAATACTACTTAAAGAATGCAAATCTGCGATCGCTAGACGGTTGGAGCGGAATGTAGTGGTTGAGCCTCAGCCTCCTCATCGGCCGCCATCGGCACCACATTCCTCCCCACAAATATGCCAAATATATACATCCATCTGAAGCCATAAATTGGGGTGATGGCTTCCCGGTGGTGCGAAAACGGTATCTCCTAAGATTAAGGAGAGGTGATCAGGGAGTGAGATTCTTATGGACCCTGACTAACGACAGCATGCCTTCGTTTCGTATGCAATGACCATGTCTGGCGATCCATTTGTTTGTGTGAGAAGCCGTGATATGTTGTTATGGTTGATGCCGGTTGGTGGCACACGGAGAAGGGCACGCCACAATAAGGAGGTGGGGTAGCGGCCGCCTTTGTGCACAAGGAACGAGGGTTATGATGAGGGTATTCGAATGCCTACCTTGAGACCTGGCCTAGAAGTCCCATCGAAATAGTAGAGATAACTTTGTTCACGGTCCTCTTTGCCGAGTCCTGAACCGATTGTTGCATCATCAGAGCTGGAACCTGAACTTGTCGCACTGATACAAGCATAAGGCATATCTACCAATCCAAGGAACAAAATGTTCCGTTGGTGCCTTAAGCGTGCATCAGGGTTTACTTTGCTGGCCAAGTACCGGAAACTTCCGGGTCCTATCCCCAAGCTCACTTTTTTCCTCTCTTACTCTTGAACTCGAATGAACCCAGCCCTGCCGTCCTCATTCTCCGCTCACTAACGGTCTCATCATCGCCAACTACCCTCGCATCTAATTCTAAGCTTACTACATTCAGACATGATCGGACGGTTCATCAACCACTACCTCTTCCGGTTACGTCGGCTTCGTCGACTCCGTTTTTTAATCGCCGTCATTGTACTTTTCCTTCTCATATCCTACACAGGGCAGGAGTACGACCTCCAAGCCTCATCTACATCCGATGCACCTAGTACACACGCTCGTTCCTCCACTGGATTTGGAGGTCTGAAGGCAAGGTTATCCCGCCGAGGCTCCCCGTCACATCGCTCATCTCCCGGTCATTCATACGCATCGAATGGCTTGCTTCGGGTCAACTCGGCCGGCGCTCATCCTATCTTGGGTCTAGTCCACACGGCGAACAAGCAGTGGCAGGACAAGCTGGGTCGGTCCAGTAAGACGCTCCGGGAAGCAGTGGTCGAATACAAGCGACGTTATCATCGCATGCCACCTAAAGGGTTCGACCGATGGTGGGTGAAGCAATACTCTAATCTTGTGATATATCTCCTCATATATTCACCTGGCATTGCATGCACTGCACTATTAGGTGGCACTACATAGTAGAAAACAATGTCCAGCTTCCCGATGAATATGATCGAATTAACCATGACCTCTCTCCGTTCTGGGGTATCAAACCTGGCACGCTTCAAGAGCTTCAGCACACACTGCAACAGCATGATGACACTTTCACCCTCTCCGTGGAGGATCATTGGGCATCGGTGTCTGCTCAGGGGGAGTTCACTGAGGGGATGGAGGAGTCGGCAAAACTTCGAGCAGAAGCTCAGCTGGATATCCTTACAGCGGTAGAGCAGTGGCTACCGGACTTCAATGCCACGTTCTCAATCCATGATGGTGAGACCATCATTTCGACAACCGTCATAATATATCTAACTTGAGGCGCCGTGATAGGTCCACAGCAATTCATCGATCACGAGTTGCGTGCTCTGCTCGTAGAGAAGGGCATGGGAGAAGAAGGTGAAATATCTTCCAAAACCTTCCTCAACTTTTCTTACCTACGATTTATCGAATAGACTATGTCCAAGAAGAGGAAGAATCCGACGGTCGTCACCTCGGATGGGCAGCAGCCTGCCCACCCTTCAGTCCACTCCGGCATCAAGATCCTTACCAGCCGCTTAACATATCGGACATCTGGAACCAACGTCCGAAGAGCTTCATCTACAACCATAAGCTCACGATGGACCCATGCCGGCATCCGTCTCACGTACATCTCAACGGCCTCCTCAGGAACTACGGGATCGGTCCCATGCCATCCCCGGCCCTTCAACCTTCCTTCACCATGTGCACCTCACCATTACACGCTGACATTCTCACTGTCGCCAACGAGGGTTGGGTGAAAGACGTCGAGAACGATCCTGACTGGGATGACAAACCGGACGAGCGACTGGTTTGGCGGGGTCGAACGACTGGTGGTCGCTCTGACGAACACAGTCGTTGGGAGTTGAGTCAGAGGGTGCGGTTGGTTGAATTGACGAATCGGGATCATGGTGAGGTGGACGTCCTCACGAGTCCATCCGGGTCGGAGCACACGCATCGATCGAACCAGTCGCTAGACCTGAAGTGGGCGAATGAGAACTTTATGGATATCGGGTTCGTCGGTCAGGCGATTCATTGTTCGGAAGAGATTTGCGAGATTATGGAGAGGGATCTGGCGTTCAAGCCGCTGATGACTGATCATGAGATCTTTCAGTACAAGTATATCATGGATGTGAGTTTCTTACAGGTTTCAAAGAGATCGAGTGAATTGTTCTGAACTTCCATCTTCATACAGATTGACGGGAATGGCTGGTCCGCTCGATTCAAACGCCTGATGACCACCAGGTCGCTGATCCTGAAGTCAACGATCTTCCCCGAATGGTTAGTCCTCTTCAGCTGCCACTAAAGGTGACTTTCGTTTGTGATTCGTTTATTGAAATGTCAAGCACCTCGTTCACTTCAGGTACACGGACCGCATCCAACCATGGGTACACTACGTTCCAGTCAAGAACGACTTGACAGATCTATACGACATCATGACATTCTTCCGTGGCAACCGCGATGGATCAGGGTCACACAACGAGCTCGCCAGGCAGATCGCGATGGAAGGGCGTCAATGGAGCTTGTCGTTTTGGAGGCAGGAGGATATGATTACGTACATGTTCAGGTACGCTCACCTGACACTTATTCCCCATTTAATGCGCTATTAGGCTGATATACGTCCGTTCATTCCTATTGTATAGGCTATACTTGGAATACGCGCGAGTGATGAGCAAGGATCGAGAATCGCAAACGTTTACTTGGGACGATTTGCTTGCGGTGGAGGCGGTGGAGGCTCGAGGTGACCGACGTACAGGCGCGAGGCGGCAGTGAACAGCACCATATTTCCTTCAACACGTCAAAAGGTTACACACCCCCGCTCAAACTGGCTCGTCAGCCAATTGGGACGCGATCGACCGCGCGTCGATAGTCGCTCACCCTCACTCGTTAGTCGGTATAGATATCACAGCCTTCGGTTTACATGTATACACACTCAGGGCATTATGTTAGATACTAGTGTGTAATATATGTATAGTACGGGATGATCGATCACAATCGTCTCGAACGAGGAGCACGCCCCTCGCGAGACCAACTTCTCCGTTCAATCGTAACCGCCTCACCATACGAATTCTTTGCCCGGTAGAACTTGTGTCGATGCCTTAGATCTGGGGAAATCTTAGAGGTGAGAGCATAACTGAAGTGAGATTCTGACCATTGAGACACTAAAAATCATGCGTTGATCCACTTCTGTAGTCCTCATAAATACCCAACAGTCACGGTTTAGGACTAGCCCTTGGTTGCTTCCTTCACCAACATTGGTAACATCCACTATCGTAATGACAAAATCACAAGCTCATACTACATAGCCGGAAACGTCAAGTACTGGAACCTTCTGGGCTACCACTGTCAGAATGTTGTGTCTGAGAACAAGTGCACCTCTCAGATCAACGGGCACCCAAATTATCCGCTGGCCTCCAGAATGCCAAAGCCATCCATCCCCATCAAGCCTAAATATACAATCTGCCATAGAGGATGAAGCCTCCTCCAACTCTACATTTGGGAGAAGTGTTTGACTGGTGTGATCCCACATTAAGGTCTCCTGAGCATTCCCAGCAATGGAGATCATGTGTTTGCCATTGTTCAAGAAAGCAACATGTGTGGGTGAGTGAGTATGACTTTGCATGGCCTGCCCAATGGCCCTCTGTTCTGGATCCCACAGCCGGAGGGTATAATCATCAGAACCTGAGACAATTGTGGTGCCATCGGCAACACACTTGACTCCATCAGTATAACCCTCTGTGGCCTCCTTAATGGCTACTCCTCTTCTGACATCCCACAGCTGGAGGGTACAATCAGAAGACCCTGAGATGATCTTTGTGTCATCAGGAGATAGTGCAATACAGTTGACAGAGTCTGTACGACCCTCTAAGGCCTCCCCAATAGCTACTCCAGTTCTTACATCCCACATCTGGAGGGTATAATCATCAGACCCTGAGATGATTGGTGTGCCATCAGGAGAAATTACAATACACTGGACATAGTCTGTATGTCCCTCCATGGCATCCCCAATTGCTACTCCTGTTCTAGCATCCCACAGCCTTAGGGTATGATCATAGGACCCTGAGACAACTGTGGTGCCATCAGGAGATATTGCAACACAGCCGACATAGTGGGTATGACCCTCCATGGCCTCCCTAATGGCTACTCCTGTTCTGGCATCCCATAGCCAGAGGGTATGATCAGAAGACCCTGAGATGATTGTTGTGCCATCAGGGGATATTGTGATACACTTGTCAGAGCCTGTATGACCCTTCATGGCCTCCCCAATAGCTGCTCCTGTTCTGGCATCCCACAGACATAGGGTATGATCATAAGACCCTGAGACGATTATGGTGCCATTGGGAGATATTGCAACACAGCTGACACAGTGAGTATGTCCCTCCATGGCTTCCCCAAGGGCTATTCCTGTTCTGGCATTCCACATCCAGGGGTAGAATCATTAAACCCTGACACAATAATTGTACCATCCGAAGATATTGCAATACAGTTGACCGGGCTAGTATGGCCCTCCATGGCCTCCCCAATGGTTGCTCCTGTGTTGGCATTCCACAACCGGAGGGTATGATCATAGGACCCTAGGACAATTGTAGTGCCATCCGGAGAAATTGCGACACATTTCACCCATTTAGTATGACCTTCCATGGCCTCCCCAATGGCCAGTCCCGTTCTTGCATCCAACAACTGTGGGGTACGATCATATGACCCTGAGACGATTGTTGAGCTATCAGGGGATATTGCCACAAAGGAGACTGGGCGGTCGTGTTGCTTTGCGGTCCAAAGAGCCCGCGACCATCTCTTTGCACATCCACGAACAATCTTTGGACGGCTATCGACCAAATACACATACTGACGTGATAGTTCAGTCTCTGATGGCATAAGTAACAAGGCCGATGAGTAGATATGAGGAGTGCTCGCAACGATTGGCTCTATGAAGTCCATAATGAATCGTTGGAGTTCGAAGAGCAAGGCAGATGTCACATCATCTGACTTGAGGGGCTCGACGGTTATCGACTGAGGAGGTGGAGGGTTTAACGTTGAGAGGGCAAGTTCTGCAATAGAAGGAGACTTTCCGTGTAGTGACCGACAGTTAACAAGCTTGAATATATGCACAAGGATGCGGAGGATCTTACCTTGAGCCATTTTTCTATTGAGGTAACCATGGTAATACCTTCATGAGTCCTTCCCATGAGACTCAGACCTTCCAGCCAATACATCAGCCTCTCCCTCGCGAACTTCGTTACCAAACTGCGGATGTCTTTGTCGTCTGCAGCCATCTGAGACACATGTGCCGCGATATGAACGCATGCGTACCGCAGCGTCGGCGCCATTCGTTCGCAGATCCGTCCACCAAGATCTCTAACTTCAGAGTTTACGAGTAATGGATCGAGGTCACACATGTTACGTTTCAGATTTTCCATCGCCCGGAAGCAAGCAGTGGCTAAGCGCTCGTGCGGCTCGGACAGATGAACAAGGGGGATTCACATCGCGTCGCTTCTGTCAGGTAGTCAACGAAGGAGGTGTGGATGAAGCGGACAGGTTGTGCACACACTGCTTGCTCTATGGTGTTGACTCCTGGGATAACCAGAACGGCCTGGAGGTAGTTAGGCACTTTGAATCGAATGACACTGATGAAGCTCTGGAGCTCCGTCCCATCAGGACAAAGGAGAGACGCGAGTGCGTGGATGTTGATCGGCTCTTGGGAGATAACAAGCGCCCCAATGACGTCCTTGAACAGCTTGAAGATTTTGGGGTTGATCGTTTTCGGGCACGCACGGTCAAGGATTTGACCATAGATTCCATCGAGATGCGAGTGATAATCTGACGAAAGGAGACGATCCAGCTCCTCGTCGGGGTCACGAACGTCGGAATCGGTAATGATTCGAACGGCTGTGCTCACGAAGATGAAGAGTCCCTGCGACTTATGTGCAAGTGCCTTTCGCTTCTCTTCACCCGGCCAGTCAGAAGCATCTTCCACCAATGAATCGACCAACTCAGGTAGTTCAGCCTTCAAGAAGGTTTCGATATCGTTCTCCACATCTTCCTTCTTCTCATCTCCGAGAGAAAATACCTCGAAGTGTGATTTCATCGGCTCCCTGTCATAATGGCTCTGCAGCCACGGTTCTCCACGAGTGGTGATGAAGAACTTGACCGTGGATGGGAGCTTTCCGAAGACCTTGCCGATGAGTCTGAGGAGTAGCGATGCGTATACCTGGTCGCATTCGTCCATGGCGTCCAGGATCACAACCAGACTCGGGCCAAGATTGTCGAGAAATTGCAGCGGTTCCAGGGTCAGCTTCTCGAACTGGTCGGACGGTGACATTTGCGCAATGTCGAGATCCATTTCGATCGCCGACGCGATTGCAGAACGAAGGCGCCCTGATTTCCAGAATGCGAGCTGGCGGGCGACGACGAGGATAGCTGCTTTGTTCCGGCCTGATCGTCTTGCGTGAAATGAAACACCGCTCCCAAGCACTCGGACGCCTCCTCCTTCTTCGCGATGCTGGCCGCGATCGACGACTTACCGGTACCCGCTTGTTCGCTAAGGCACAAGCCCTGTAGATTCGATCCTTTGATCCATCGAGTGATTCTGGCCAAAACAGCGCCACGTGTTCCTGCCAGGCACGGTGGCTTCTTGGCAGCGCCGTTATCTCCAGTCCCGAGACGGTCGATGAGGCGATCGATGGCTAATAAGAGGCGAGGGGGTACGTCAGAAATCCCTAGGCCCATGGGGGGTTACAAACCTGCATCCTGATAAGACCCCCGTTGTTAACAGTGTTATCGACAAGGTGCGTGATAGTTCCGCATACCTACTGTCTTTGAGTCACGGCTAGTAGTTCCTGGCTCATACGATGCTGCTCCTGAAACATT
This sequence comes from Tulasnella sp. JGI-2019a, assembly GCA_019633535.1. NCBI lineage: Eukaryota > Fungi > Basidiomycota > Agaricomycetes > Cantharellales > Tulasnellaceae > Tulasnella sp. JGI-2019a. The sequence goes on along the minus strand of WSUE01000083.1, from coordinate 79,128 downwards.
CATTCTTGCCCTTGACTGATGAGATCGACTTTGTGTCCAGTAGCTACAATGGTCTCGAGCTGCAAGATTTCACCTATGCTTGACATGCGCGCTCATCTGTAAGAATAGGGGCCACACTTGCCTGAATGTACTTCACCGCCTCGTCTACTCTCGTCTTGAATGCTGCCAACGTTGTGGCATCTCTAGCGTAGTGTAATACCCTCATTCGTAGTCTTCTGGACGTAAGCACCTGCATTTCGTCCTTGATCTTCCCGAGGACTCTGTTCTCAGGAGAGATATTCAGCATCAGTCATAGGCATTTCGGGAGGGTGATACGCACTCTCGAAAGTCGTCGATTCTTTTCTTCATGGCGGACTGTTGTCGAGTGAGCCCTGCGGCTTCGTCTCGAATGGGCGCATCGTGGTCTTGGTCGCGTTCGCAATATAGATCGCCAAGGCTTTGGCGTCCTCCGCATTGCCCTTCACGGCCTATTGAGCACTAGGTAAGTCTCGATGGACAGTCCATGGTCCATTGGTTTCATGACCACTGACCTCCGGGATCTGGAGAGCGATATCAGGGATCGCAGTCACGGCGGACTTGAATGGTTCTGGAATCGGTACAGCTTTGAGTAATGTCGATAGAATTCCTAGTCCGTCTTTAGCGACTTCCATTGTGAATGCCAGTGAGTTGGTGGTCTGGTTATCAGATGGACACGGCGAAGTGCGGAGATATGTGTGCCTGGAACCTAAAGCCCGGCGGATAGGGACGGTACTTCCCGCGGCGATCTTATTGTCAAATACGAGAGAGAACTAGTATTCACAAATATGACTGGCGGTAAGTGACGAATACTGACTTACGGTGCTTGTTCATGGTATTATGGCGTCATCTCGTAATAGTGTGCTTGCATAGATCATAATGGATACCTTAACGTGTTCCTGGCTCTCGGAGACGCAGCTAGCAAGACCAACTAAAATCCACTGCGAAGGGTCCCTCCTACGCCATCATCAGGTCACCATCATGCTCCCCGTCATGCCTTGCCATGGCCCAGAAGTTGTACAACAAATAGTAATGTAAGCACAAGGCTTTACGCAGTCATTGATCCCTGAAGCGAAACAGGTTGCGAAATCTATCCTGTGACAATTTGAGTTCGATCTGTAGCTCCTAATACATTCTGAAATGAAATGCAGCTAAGTGTGGTGAAGAAAGTCAGAAGCATGAGGTGCTCTTTGCCACTTAACGGTCTCGGCATCTCCAAAGACCCTGACCTAGGCTTATTCTTTCGGACATGATTGCGGTGGCACGATTCATCAATAGCAACCTTTTCCGACTGAACACCAGCTTTGTCGTCTCCGCTTTTTAATCGCCGCCTTTGCATTTTCCTTTCTCATGCATATCCTACACGGGGCAGGAGTACGACCTTCAAGCATCATCTATACACGATGTATCCGGTACACATGCTCGGCCCTTCACTGGATCTGGAGGTCTGAAGGCAAGATTGTCCCACCGAGGCTCGTCACCGCATCCCTCATTTCTTGATCATTCATACGCATCGAGCGGCTTACTCCGGCCGGTGCTAATCCTATCTTGGGTCTGGTCCGCCGGCGAACAAGCAGCGGTAAGAAAAGTTGAATTGGTCCTGATCGAATACAGACTACAGTATCATCGCCTGCCACCTAATGGGTTCGACCAACGAGTTTGTCCCGGATTTTGCATTGGAACGACCTGATTCTGACATAAGGGATGACTTTAAACACTGGCAGGTCCACAGCAATCCATCGATCGCGCGAGTTGCGTGCTCCACTCGTAAAGAGGCTAGGGGCAAGAGGGAAAGAGACCATTCAGACTCTTACTCACCTTTTCTTATACTTTCTTATTTGCGATCCATTGCTTAAGATTATATTCAGGAAGAGGAAGAACCCGACAGTTGTCACCTTAATTGGGCAGCAGCCTGTCCACCATTCATCCCATTCTGACGTCACGATCCTCGTCAAGAACTCAGCATGTCGATCATCTGGAATCAACATCCAAAGATCTTAATCTACAGCCACAGGCTCACGCTGGACCCATGTCTTCGTCCATCCCACACACATCTAAACGGTATGCTCAGGAACTACCGGATCGGTCCAATGACATTTTCAGTCCTACGACCTTCCTTCATTATATGCATCTCACCATTGCACTCCGATATTCTCACTGTCGCCAACGAGGGCTGGGTGAAAGATGTCGAAGGCGATCCTGATTGGGATAAAAAACCAGACGAAGGGTGACTGGTGATCGCTCGGACGAACACAGTCGTTAGGAGGTGAACCAGAGAGTTCGGTTGGTTGAACTGACGAACCGGGATCACAATGAGGTGGACATCCACACAAGTCCATCAGGGTGAGAGCATACTCATTAGTCGAAATCTTACGGATATTGGCTCCATCGATCAGGCGATTCATCCTGCCGAAGAGACGTGCGAGATCATGAAGCAGGATCTGGCGTTCAAGCCGCCGATGAAGGATCAAAAGATCGTCCAGCATAAGTATACAATACGTGTGGGTATCTCACAGAGGTTTCCGCTCACTTGAGGAATTGTTCTGAGCTCCGGTCTCTCTGCAGATTGGCGGCAACGGCTGATCCGTTCGATTCACACCTTTGATGAGGAAAGGACCAAGTCGCTGATCCCGAAACCAACGATCTTCCCTGAATGGTTAGTCTAGTTCAACTGCCACAAAGGGCGGCTTCCATTTATAACTCAGTTACTGAAACGTCGAATTCCCCCGTTTACTTAAAGTACACTGATCGCATCCAACCTTGGGTACATTACGTTCCAGTGAAGAACGACCTGACAGATCTATACGACATAATGACGTTCTACCTTGGGAACCGAGATATCACGGGATCACACAACAAGCTTTCCAGGAAAACCGCGATGCAAGGGCGCCAATAGAGATTGCTGTTCTAGCGACAGGAGTATATAGTTGCTTACATGTTCAGGTACGCCGACCCGATGTTATTTAATGCGCCATTGGGCTTACATGCATGTATGCACACACCCACCCTCTTTGTGTAAGCTACACTTGGAATACGCACGGGCGATGAGCAAGGGTCGAGAATCGCATTTACTTGGGACGGTTTGTTTATGTCAGAGGCGGGTAATGCTGATCACGGTCGGCGAACCGGCGCAAGGTGCCAGTGAGCAGCGTCATGTTCCCTTGAGAATTATCGGGAAGGTATATACATCTGGCCCCCACTTGTCATCTTGAACCGGCCCATCGGCCAATTGGGACGCGACGACAGTGCGTTCGTACATACTCGTTCACTCTCCTCCGCGAGTCCCATAAACTTTGGTTTACAGGTGGTGATACGCTCAGGGCCTTATATTAGTTTCGGGCTGTTAAAATATACATAATAGGTAGTCAATCATAATCGTCTTGAACAAGTACAAACTGTCGCGGGAGCAGCTTCTCCGTTCAGCTGCTACTTTCCCAGTAGAGCTTATTTCGATGCATTGGCTCCGACAACATCCCAGCGAGGCAATCACAACTGAAATGAGATGTTGACCATTGATCGTTCCGAACAAAGTTCCATTTACTCATCTGAGTCTCAACCGTGGCAATCGCTTGGCCAGCACGGACGGCTTGAAACAATTTTGAATCAGGTGCAACCTCAAGATATATACTTATGAGAAGCTACTTAATCCCTTAGGAATAGTTGACAGGGACTTGAAGCTAGGGCTCCGCACGGATCGGATTGGGTTGTCCAAACGGATTTGAATCCCGGATTCCGGATTCGGATTCAAGCTTTGATGTCTTTCAAACCACGGATTTGTATCCGGAAAAATCTGCAGATCCCGGATGCTAGCACGGATTGATAGGTAGTAAGGGATTGGACTAATAGTCACTGTAGCCAGAGCAAAATAATCTTTTTAGAAGCTAATTAGCTCACTTAGTATTGTAATTCTAAGTCTTCGCGTTTGCTAGTTTATAGGATGCGTTATTAGAACTGAATGTATACTTAACATCGGATGTGACATCATGGCTCCCTCCGGAGCATCACTTACATCCGCAAAGGTCTTGCTGTATACTAATTGATGTTACTATAGAAGGCTTCTGGGAGTAATTATTTGACAAAAATGCAATGGATAAGATGAATTACCATGACTCTATGCCTATGTCAGTGAAAATCTGGGAGTGGCCAGGGTCATCCACGGATTGCGGATGGGAGGCGGATGGGAGGCAGATGGGATGCAGATAGAGACGTTGAATTTGTCGCATCCGCGGATGGGCCATCCAATCCGGGGCAATCCGATCTGTGCAGACCCTACTTGAAGCTTCTATGTGCTGCTTGTGTATACCAAGAAGACTGTGCACCCAGGAAAGCAGTGGTTATATGAGTAATGAGTCAGAGGGAGAAGGGTTCTGTGGCCCTGAAAGGTACCCAACAACATAATGCAAAAGGTTTAGGGTGATGTGTAAGCCTCAACCTCATTTGATTGCCTCTTTCACTGACATAGTACCATAATGGCAAACTACAAGTTCATGCTACATAGGCAGAAACATCAAATATTGGAAGCTTCTGAGCTGCAAGTGTCATAATGTTGCATCGGAAGACAAGATCAGCTCTCAGATCAATTGGTACCCAGAATATCCGCCTGTCTCCAGAATGCCTAACCCATCCACCTTCATCAAGCTCAAAGATATCACGTGGCATAGAAGACAAAACTTCTTCCAGCATCATATCCGATAAAACTGTTTGATTGATGTGATCCCACAGTAGGGTCTCATTGTCTGAAGAAATGGAGATAATGTGTTTGCCATCATTGGAGAAAGCAGCATCCATGACAGGGTCAGTATGACACTTTATGCGCTTCCCAATGACCACTCCTGTTCTGGAATCCCACAGCTGTAGGGTATTATCATCGGATCCTGAGACAATCATTGTGCCATCAGGAGATATGGCAATACAGTTGACACAGTCTTTGTGTCCCTCCATTGCCCCTCCAATGGCCTCTCCTGTTCTGGCATCCCACAGCCGTAATGTACAATCGTCAGACCCTGAGATGATCGTCGTGCCATCAGGAGATATTGCAACACATGTGACCCGGTCTGTGTGACCCTCCATGGCATCCCCAATGACTACTCCTGTTCTGGCATCCCATCGCTGGAGGGTATCATCCCCTGACCCTGAGACAATTGTCGTACCATCGGGAGATATTGCGACACATTTGACTGAGCCAGTATGACCCTTTATGGCCTCCCCAATGGCAACCCCTGTTCTGGCATCCCACAACTGGAGGGTATTGTCATGATACCCTGAGACGATCGCCCTGCCATCGGGAGATATCGCGACACAGCTGACCAAGCTAGTGGCCTCCATGGCCTCCCCAATCGCTACTCCTGTTCTGGCGTCCCACATTCGGAGGGTACAATCATAAGACCCTGAAACGATTGTCGTACCATCGGGAGATAATGCGAGACAGGTGAGCGTGCTAGTGTGACTCTCCAGGGCCCCCCCAATGGCTACTCCTGTCCTGGCATCCCACATTCGGAGGGTATAATCGATAGACCCCGAAACGATTATCGTACCATCGGGAGATATGGCGATACAGCTAAGTCCGTTAGAGTGTTTGTTTGCTGTCCAAAGCGCTCGTGACCACTCCTTCACACATCCCCTGATAACCTTTATATGGCTATCGGCCAAATATCCATATTGACGGGATAGCTCAGTCTCTGATGGCATAAGTAGCAAGGCCGATGAGTAGATATGAGGAGTGCTTGTGGCGATCGGCTCTATGAACTCCATGATGAATCGTCGGAGGTCGGAGAGTAAGGCGGACGTAACATCGTCAGACTCCAGTGGCTCGGCGGTTATGGACTGCGTAGATAGAGCGTTCAATGTTACGAGGGTGAGTTCAGCAGTAGGAGCCTTGTAAAGTGTTATCGGACAATCAATAACCTCGTACACATATGTTGGGCACGAGGCTTCTCACCTTGAACCATTTTTCGATCGAAGTGACCATAGTAACACCTTGATGAGCCCTTCCCATCAGACTAAGACCCTCCAGCCAGTATATCAGTCTCTCCTTCGCGAACTTCACTACCAAACTGTGCATATCTTGATTGCCCTCAGCTGATTGAGACACATGTGTCGCGATATGAACGCACGCGTACTGTAACGCCGGTGGAATTCGTTCGCGTATCCGTTCATCAAGATCCTTGACCTCAGAATTTAGGAGTGATGAATCGAGGTCGCAGATGTTGCGCTTCAGGCTTTCCATCGCCCGGAAGCAGGCAGCGGCTAAGCGCTCGTGTTGCTCGGATAGCTGAACGAGCAGGAGGGATTCACATCGCGTCGCGTCTGTTAGGTAGTCAACGAAGGAGGTGTGAATGAACTGAATAGGTTGCGCATTCGCTGCTTGCTCGATAGCGTTGACGCCTGGAATGACCAGGACGGCTTGTAAGTAGTTAAGCACTTTGAGTCTAACGACACTGATAAAGCTCTGAAGCTGAGTCCCGTTGGGACAAAGGAGAGACGCGAGTGTATGAATGTTGATCGGTTCTCGGGAAACCACAAGTGCCCCGATGACGTCCCTGAACAGCTTGACGACCTTGGGGTTAATCGTTTTCGGACACGCACGTTCAAGGATCTGCCCGTAGATCCCGTCAAGATGCGAGTGGTGATCTGACGAAAGGAGACGATCGAGCTCCTCGTCAGGGTCTCGAACGTCGAAATCTGTGATGATTCTAACGGCAGTGCTCGCGAAGATGAAGAGCCCCTGCGACTTGTGTGCAAGTGCCTTTCGCTTTTCTTCACCCGGCCAGTCAGAAGCATCTTCCACCAGTGACTCAACTAACTCGGGTAGCTCTGCCTTCAGGAACGCCTCGATATCGTTCTCCACATCTTCCTTCTTCTCATCTCCGAGAGAGAAGATCTCGAGGTGTGACTTCATCGGCTCCCTATCATAATGGCTCTGCAGCCACGGTTCCCCGCGAGTCGTGATGAAGAACTTCACCGCGGAAGGGAGGTCTCCGAAGGCCTTGCCGATGAGCTTGAGGAGTAGTGAGGCGTATGTCTGATCGCATTCGTCCATCGCGTCCAGGATCACAACAAGAGTTGGATCCGTACTGCCAAGGTACTGCAGCGGGTCCAGGATTAGCTTCTCGAACTGGTCGGACGGCGCCATCTGCGCAATGTCGAGGTCCTTCTCGATCGCCGAGGCGATTGCGGAACGAAGTCGTCCTGACTGCCAGAACGCAAGCTGGCGGGCGATGACGAGGATAGCGGCCTTGTTCCGAGCTTGGTCGTCTCGTGTGAAGTGAAACACCGCTCCCAAGCGTTCGGACGCCTTCTCCCTCTTCGCGATGCTCGCCGCTATTGACGACTTACCGGTACCAGCCTGTCCGCTAAGGCAAAATCCGTGCGAAATCGACTCTTCGATCCATCCAGTGATCCTCGTCAAAATAGCACTGCGAGTTCCCGCCAGACACGGTGGCTTCTTGGCAGCGCCGCTGTCTGCGTTCCCGAGACGGTCGATGAGGCGATCGATAACTAAGAAGAGACGTCAGAAAACCCATAAGTCTATTGGGCCTTACGAACCTGCATCCTGATGGGATTCGTACTGTCAATAGTGTCATTAGGTGGGTGCATGAGGGCCGCGCGTACCTGCTGCCTCTGAGTCACAACGAGTAGCTCCTGGCTCACGCGATACTGCTCCTGAAAGATTCGTTCTTGCCCTTGACTTATGAGGTCAACTTCATGTCCAGTCGCCATGACGGTTTCCAGCTGCAGACATGGTAAGCGTACGTGCTCATCCTCCATAGGAGTGATGATCCTTACCTGAATGTCCTTCACTGCTTCGTCTACTCTAGTCTTGAAGGCCGTCAGTGTTGCGGCATCCCTAGCATAGTGCAACACCCTCAATCGAAGTCTTCGGGATGTGAGCGCTTGCATTTCATCCTTGATCTTCTCGAGGACTCTGTTCTCATGAACAGTCTTCAATATCGGTAAAGGGACATTTAGAGAGGATGATACGCACTCTCGAAAGTCGTCGATTCGTTTCTTCATGGCCGGGCTGTTGTCGAGTGAGCCCTGCGGTTTCGTTTCGAATGGGCGCATGGTGGTCTTGGTCACGTTTGCGATGTAGATGGCTAACGCTTTGGCGTCCTCCGCATTGCCCTTCACGGTCTAGTGAACGATCCGTAAGTTTCGATTGATAATGCATGGTCTAGTGGTTCCACGACCACTGACCTCTACAATTGTGAGGATCTGGAGGGCGATATCAGGGATCGCAGTCACAGCGGACTTGAAGGGTTCTGGGATCGGCGCAGCGTTGAGAAATGTCGACAGAATGTCCAGTCCGTCCTTGGCAACTTCCATTTGGAATGTGAATGAGTTGGAGTAAACGATGGCCTTGTTATCAGATGGATGCGGCGAAGTGAATATTCGTTGCCCGGAGATTACATAATCCCTACAGAGCACACGCGGCGAAGAAAGTCAGAAGCATAATATGCATTGGTGTAGAATAAAGAACGTCGAGAGAGATTGTAATTGTACTGTGTTCAAGTTGGCTAATAGAGCCACCTGCATTGAAAACCGATTCGGAAGACACATGAAGCATGGGTGTAATCTTTTGAGTGTCTCAGAAGAGTTGATGTCGCCTCGGCGAGGCATGTAAGTACTCGCCGTATGGAATCAATTACCACCACAAGAGTGAGCCTCGTATCGCTTGCAATTGCAAATAAGGGTTGGGAGGTCGGCACTGTTCCTTTCCCGGTCGGTGGGCAGATTGGTAAGCCTGATCATGATAGTCATTGGCATTGGATTACATAGCCTTAGGACACGAAGTAGATTGCAACCAAACCTTAGTCCGTCTTTACACGTTCGTATACGCCTGACCTCCTCCATGCTGGCCACCACCCCCCAGCAGGCGGTGGTGCCTCCTGGTGCTCATCATCCCCCGACTCCTCCCGATCCTCAAATTCATCTCTCCCAATCTCTTCGTACCTCCCATCCCGATCCCGAATCGTCCGGGCGTCGGCTTCTGTCAAATACTGACTCTGGTGAAGGCTCGCCCCCGACATCGAAGGTGACAGTTGTTCCTGATCCGATGCGCTACCTGTGGACGGTGTCGGAATAGTCGGGAGGTTCGGAGAGCCTGTCGCTGTAGGATGCATAGCATTGAGCGCTGCGAGCTCCGCTTCAAGTTGTCGCCGACGCGCAAGGACGGAAGAAGTGTCGGCGAAGCCTGAAGTAGACGCCGGGCTGGTGCCTGCACTTTGGTCGGATGCTGTTGGAGGAGCGAGTAGAATACTCCGTTGTCCATCTTGGATGGGCTTGAGCGCATTGACCACGGTCGGACCCCACGTCCTCCACAACCCGAGGGCAACGCGCGCACCATGGCTGAGGCCGAGATCAGCTGCGGAGCCTGCTTGACCACCCGCATTTTCTCTTGCACGCTCTGATCCTGCCAGTCCTTGTGCTGCTTCCGTCCTGGGAGATGCTTGGGGATCGACATTGTTGAGGTTGATGCCAGTGTGTTCGGCGATGATCGCAGAAATATGCTTCCACAGGAGGCGGAATTGGGTCTGAAGATGCCGATAAAGCTTCTTCTTGTATTGCGACAGATAGGAGTCGATCGTGGGTTCGTATTGAGTAAGGAAAGGAGAAAGGTGGGTTTGATAGATATATGTCGCACCCTGGTGAATAGACGAATAGTCAGTGAGTCCATATCAATCTATAATCATACATGGAGGGAGGGAGAAGGATTATAAGTATCGCTACGAACCTGTGTCTGTGGGAGAGCGAGCCAAAGCAGGAAGACCGTCTTGACGAAGCCGTACATAGGAATCCTAGATTCAGGGGTTTCAGTACGTATGGGCAGTTGTCAAGCCAGCCAGACAACTTACCATCGGATGGCCCATTCGGCGACATATTCCACAGCGATGACGCACCCTACGACGCTCCAGTACATGAGCCATCGCTCGAGCTCTTGCTCTGACGCCGGACGACGTGACAAGCTCTTGAAGCTGGCATATGTCGGATACACGAATGCGGCCGTCGAGCTGATGCAAACCAATACTGGTCAGTATACGAGAGTGAGCTCAAGGATGCTTTCACGCACTTGAGGAGGCTAAAGAGAAGGCTGAAGAGGAACATTGTCGACCCTTTCTTTGGTCGTTGCAATTTTAATTTCGACTGCAAGGTAACAAGGAAAGGAAGGAGCTGCTGCAGATGACAATCAGATGGGATTATATGAGAAGCAAACGACCGAGGCAATCAATGGGTTGTGGGTTGCGGATAGGTGTGCGGATGCCCTCAGGGGTGAGGACTGCCATGAAGGTCCAGATGTTTGTATTTGCCGCGTGTACAACATCTATTGACCAGCGGTTGGTACATTGCCACTATCGTGGCCTGATCTGTGGGCCAGGTTAGGAATCTTTGCTGGAATCGATTGATTGACTAAAGGCCTTTGCCGGCTTGCGGGCCTATTATAGCGAGGAATGCACTGGTGATGGAAAATAACAAACGTCGTTGACGAGGGGTGGATTGGTTCAGCCCCTAAAGGCCCCCCTCTCCAGAGTAGTCACAGCGGCAGAGCGGGTTTCAGACTCGCCGACCTACAACGATCCATCGCCGAGCGTCGTCGGGACGCCTCCACTGCCTTCACCGTTTGGGCAGATCAGACCGTTCAGGCCATCTCACTCAAACGTCTTCCCAGTTCCTGCATAACTTACTGGCCTCACCGGTGAAAGATACACTTGAACCTCTGCCAGCGAATCTAGCTCTGCATGCGCCGCATTCCAAGCTCGATTTGCCACTGGCGATATTGTGTGGAGATTGGAGCACGAACACGACGGGTACACAGTGGAGAAGACGCCTGGGCTGCGAAATCGCAAGCTGCAACCATGTGAGCATCATCTGATCCAACCCTCGTTTCCTCACGCTAGCGGAAGGACGATCTGTCTAGGCAATCTTGGCATGGAGTTCGGCATCGAGACAGAGCCTACTTCGGGGACGCCATGGGAAACATGCATATTGGTGGACAGGCACCAGAAGGGTACTCACCGCCTACTAACGCGAATGGTCAGGAGGATTATATCCTTGATAGTTCCTGATCAACGCACGAATTATACTCGAAATGAATGCGAGGATAGTGGTGGTGGCCCCGGGGGGAGAGTAGAATGGCGAAGGTTGGGTCGGTGGTCATGATCGCGAGGACGATGAGCTTGGTAGTGGCCGGGACGATGATCTAAAGAAGAGCACGGCGATTACAAGAGGATGACAATGGGCATCTGAGAGGGAAAGATGAGGAAGACGGGGTGGTGCAGCTAGTTCAACCCAACTTCCATCGATGTGGGCAAGGTGTCACCGATTGACAGCAACAAAAAGCGATATATTTCTTGCTTAAATACCAGCACGTGTCTTGTTTTATTCCATTGCTTAAGATGGACCTAATTACATTGACCGATGCCTCATGTCTCCCGCAGATAGGCTCGTCCAGCTTGCCATCAGGGCGGCCATATAACTAGGATTCGAGAGGCACTCGATCTCGGACATTTATCAAATTCCCTTGGAACTTGCGCTGGAGTTTGGAACCCAAAACATGCTCTTACAAGGCGCTCGACTTCCTGGAACGTTCCGCATCGACTTCCACCCCACCAAATTTCCTCCACACAATCCAGCCATATCTCGCACATGTGACATTTACAACACTCTGAACTGCCTCCTTATAAACTCCGGAGCCCCTTCCTCACCGCAAACCTTTTGTTCGGACGTGTACTTCTGTAGCCTGTCACGTCGTGGTGGCCTCACATAGCGCATATGCTTGGATAGTGTAGGAGGTCGCGCCCGTCGAGCTTTGGGTTCTATGATGTCATGAGAGTTGGCTAGTCTGACTCGTCGAACCTGTTGTTGGTGATGCATGAGGTAATGCTCGGCGAAGAGCTTGAACACGGCAGCTGCGCAAAGATGTGATATCCTCCCTTATTTTCCCTTGAGGAAGTCGGCTGAGAGTGTGAATAACCAGAGACGTCGGTGCCATTGGTTAAAAGAGTGTTGCGCCGCTGATATTGTGAACGACGAAGTGCGCGCCAATCCATTCGGTCAGGGGTCTTCCCTGAGCCTCGTGGCACGGTGGTCCATCGCCGGATTCAGGTCCCGGGGTTGCCCCGAGCCGAGACGTGGGATCCATTCTGGTGTTCATTTCAGTTCAGGCTCATTCCTTGGAGGACACAGGCGATCAGATCAAAGAGACCACCAAACCGCTACATATACCGAGGCCACTTGATAACCTCTCCTCTGCTCATACTTTACCGGGTCGTCGTCCTCCAAACATATAACTCTCCATGAAGCTTACCACCGCATCCTTAGCCCTATTTGCGCTATGTAGCCTCTCGGTGAACGCATGGGGTCCTCTGGGTCACTCCACTGTAGCTGCTGTTGCGTTGCGGTACCTCAGGCCTGAGGCGCTCGAACAAACTCGAACGATCCTCAGTTACGGGGCTACAGAGGAACAGACTCTCGTTACAGTGGCGAACTGGGCGGACTCGTACAGGTACAGATTGCTCGTACGCCCCTTTAAATGATAACTAACACATACTCAATTCAGGAAGACGAAAGAGGGAAAGTATTCGTACTTTTACCACTTCATTGACGTGAACGACGAACCGCTCAAGGGAAATTGCAACGTCAACATGACACGGGATTGCTCCAAAGAGAAGGGTTGCATTGTGACTGCGATGTAAGTTACATTTCTTACTTTATACTCCCCAAAATTGTCTGATCCTCATGCCCCCCGTACAATCACTCTTCAGTGCAAATTATGTATGTCGCCCACGATTCAATTAGTGATCCCTGTCTTCTTATCCCACTGATATGGACCTCATGAACTCAGACTAGCCGCGCAACCGACGCGACACTCGGTACGGCGCAAACCGCGGAAGCGCTCCGCTTCCTCACCCACCTCTTCGGCGACATACACCAGCCGCTGCACAACGAAGGTGCTGAGGAAGGTGGTAACCGCATACCGGTCCTCTTCGACGGTAAACCCTCGAACCTGCATCGCGGTAAGTGAGTCTGGCATCAATAAGTGCTTAAGCCATATTCATTCGAGAAAACGACCCTTTTTAGCCTGGGACAATGACAAGATTCAAGACTTCTTTGGGAACTACACAATCGAAAAGGCACAAATGTGGGCTCAACGCATCTCGCGCGAGATTAATAGAGATGGAGGCATTTACCACGAGAAGCCGGAGAAATGGGCATTTTGCCAGAATTTGAACCATCCCGCGGTACGTCGCCAATCCATTTTCCAACTTTGCCGACCGATCTGATCGCTGAATTTTCTCAGGCATGCGCCCTCGAATGGTCGACTGAGACGAACCGACTCAACTGCGAATTCGTGTATGCGAAAGACCCAACGAATGAGGAGCTCAACGACGGCTTCTACCCCGATTGGATTTTTGTCATAGAGAAGCAGGTGGCCCGAGGTGAGTTCTAAAAGCAACTTTGGTCTACAAATCCAGTTGTACCCATCCACTCGTATTTTTTCATAGGCGGCGTCCGTCTAGCAGCCTGGCTTAACCTGATTTTCACTGGGTCTACCGGATTCGACGCTTCTTCAGCGTTAACCGTGATGGATGACGTGAGGATGGTGGATAATTATGCCTAGGAAGATCTGCGAAAATGTGTCTCCTCTACTGTATGTCTCGATCACCCATGGACTTATCAGTTCTATGCCATCACAAGTTTAAACTGTCTCGATTCATATCCGATCAAGAAATACAATCGATTCACACCAAAATAAAAGTCCATGAGAAATGAGGTGTACGAGTTTCCCCTGAGCGAGCTCCGACAGAAGTTGTAGGCCGCCAATCGAATGTCATCCGGGAAGCAAGTTATCCTGATAACCAGGAGAGGGGTCGATGAGAAGCCCAGTAACTCCATTATATGAACTCATCGATCGCTGCACTCGCTCCAACCGCATTTCGGAGAGGGAGGACCATTAGAGCGAGCCTTCGTTTTAACCTATCTTGGATTAATTATGCGATCGACCCTCACTATGCGGGGCTTACAAACCTGTGCTGGACAGCAAGACGTTAAAAGTACATGTCGCGGAAAGCTCCTCAGACCGGATCGCGGAGCCCAATCACGGGTAGCCGGTCTCGATGTGTCCAGCTCAGAGCGGCGCTGCGCTTGACATGTGAACTCCCGGCCGCGCTGTGGGCGATGGGTTTCATCCAGTGATGCATCTTGTAAGTGATTGGCGTCACGTAATCCAACTGATGATGGTGGCCCGGGGGTGTGAGAAGCTAGAGAGAGGTGCTGAATACCCTCCTGGAGCCTCTCCAACGATATCCATGTCCTCCCCAGTCCTTTCCCAAGTTTGGGCCCTTCCATGCCATGCGATCGGATGCCAGCAGCGTCCCGTAGTGTTCCCAAAGCAATCTCTGCCTCAGCACTGATCCCCAGGGCAAAATCGCCTGGACGCGTTGTCTTCCCGCTTGAGTGAGGAATCAAATTCACGTGGCTGCGGTTTGCGATCCCCCAGCCCAGATGCAAACATCGCACTCGCTTCTCTAGCGGCGTTAACGACCGCCCCCTCTAGCGAAAGGCATTTGGTAGCTGGTACGTGTCTTGATCGTCTCCACCTTTGTCCCGGTCACGTTCGCGTTTCAACCCTCCGCACGCATCGCCATTCGCCGAACCAACTCCAGAGCCCGTATTGCCCCGTCATTTGCTGTTGATCCTGCACCGCGGGCGAGTCGTAGGTACCAGAGACGACAGCATCTTTGATGATGGCTATGGCGTTCGTCTGACCCTTTCGAGTAGTCTCCGCGAACATCGCAGCTGGTGAAAGGATCGTCATCACACCAGGGTACTGATCTGGCTAGGAAGAGGTCTCTCGGGATACCGTTGGATCCAAAGCTCGGCGGGCGTGACTTCTCGGGCTGCCTACGCATCTCGGCCGAGGCCACCGGGATCGGCTGTGTTAAGTTCGCGATCGACGCGACAATCCGCACTGCTGCTCGTGTTGTGATACCTCCGAACATAAGACTCGCCGCGATAAGGGCACCTAGGGTTGAGAAGGAGGGTGTTGTGGATGCGCACGCTTGAGAGGTCATTATCTGGAGGGAACTCAGACACAGTGGGGCGGAAGTTGACATCGAATGTTTCAGGGAAGACGAGTGTCTCCCCAGCGCGGGAACTTGACATCAATTTTCTGTGCGAGTTCTAAAGAAGTTTGATGGGTGATTGCCTCTCGGATTCGATGGTTCATCGGATGAGCCTATGGCGGAGAAAAAGCCGAGTATCGATCAATGATCATGTACAGTCAAGTTCATTCCAATGAACAAAACACGTACTGACATCTAAGCACGAAATGCATCGCGTTTTGAGCCAGAGCTCCGCTACCAATCGGCGGCCCTGCTCACATCAACGAAAGTCGGAATGAACCGGTAGCATTGGGTCCTTCTCCTCATCTCCCCCTCCCAGATGTCCATCTCCATCCTCTTGTGACCGCCGCCCTCTTCGCTCGGATCATTGTCCTCACCACCATCAGCATCCAAAGCCCCTCGTCCTCGCGATTACGACCCACTTTCTGCCACCCCCGTCACCCTACTCTCCACCACCATAGGTGCACCACTCCTAATACCAGACCTCGTACCATTTGAGACCCGGATCCCACCACCGCCACAACGAATCTGACAGTTGCACCATGAACATCAACGACAAGGTGTACGCCAATATCGTCGGTGGCAAGCCGAGCTCGGATTGAGCCATCAAGGCAGCACAAGTGAGGAAGTGGAGCGCACGCGGAGCTGGATTCGCTAGCAGGGCCTAGGTGTATATTTGCAGGAGTGAGAAGACGGGTAGCTAAGGCGGCCCGAACGGTCTGGTCTTCCCAAACGGTGAAGGCGGTGGAAGCATCCCGACGACGCTCGACGATGGATTGTTGCAGATCGCCCTCTGTCCTCAGTAGGTTCACCCTTGTTGCTCATGGGACCACCGCCATCGCCCTTTGGGATGTATAAGGAATCCGTGCATCATTTTGACGGTATCCGATTGAGCGCATAGAGCGAATACGGTGCAGGCCAGAGTGTAGAGAGAGCGTGTCGGTGGTAGAGGGAGATTTGATGGTTGCAAGGAAGGAGGGAAGAATGAACCAGAGCTAGGGGAATGATCAGTCCAGGTCAAAAGAGGCCCAAGTGACCGCTGTGTCACATGTCACAGACAATGGATGAGAGACTACTTGGATGACAAAATCATGGCATTGGGGGACGCGAGCAATAAAAAAAGACAATACTAATGCAAATTATACTAGTACCTCTCCCTCGCTGTTGCGTGCTCATCCAGCAGCCAGGTCGCCGTACCTCCACGGACAAGGGATATTCGTACGAAATTGTGCCAGTAATGACCCCGTCGCCAATCAGCGAATGGGACGTGCACCACAAGCTCGTCACTAGCGGGTGGGATCAGGTGGATGATAACGTCGCTTCCCTCTCCCCAAGAGCAGGCCTGCTCTCGATAGACAAAAGGGTCTTCTCTCCCGGGAACTCCCCAAACCACGCGAACGCCGGATCGGGTAGCGTGTCCACCCAAGTTTTTGTACGCTCACTGATCAGCAAAAGGTCTATCATGCCATGGCAAGGATGGCGGGCGGGGGTGCACCAAATGATGCTCACAGACATCGGGCGCTCGATGTATGCTGGCCCGTTGTTCCTGGCGTGTTCCTGAAATTGCTTCTCTCAATTTTGGCGACGCATGAATTGGATCATGGGGCTGGCGTAGGTGCCTGATGGAAAGGGTGGCATTTCCGAGACTTTCACCCGAGATGCCAGCCATTCTGTGAAAGAATTTGGTAGAGAGGGAGCGATGGGAGGAGGGAGAGTAGACAACATATCGACCCTGGCAATGTTGGCAGTGATCGTGCTGATACTGGACGCTGTAAGGATGGGACATGAGCAAAATGCAAATCTGACAAATACGATAAGATTGAACGTACGGGAGAACTGAAACGGGGTCGTCCGAGTTCTGGCGCCTGACAAACTCCGACAGCTGGCGAAGGAACGGGTCCGTCCGCGACGAGCCGGAACCAGCGATAGATTGGTAACGGCCATGCCGGATGCGACGGTGGCTATGGGGAGATAGATATGAATATAAGTATAAGTACTCCAGACATCAGCTGGCCTCAGAAGACATATCAGACACAGATCAGCTCCTGGCAGTACAGTGTGCAACTGACAGATACCAGCAAGGCGACAAGGAAGCTGTTATCCAAGGCATCTCTCAGATTCTTACACAACTACTCGCGAGGTGATGCAAGCCCTGATGCTGCTTGTCCTCCAACATGCCCAATACCAGTCACTGCTTTCTTCTTTCTCCTTTTTATTTATTACCATTTTGATAGCCATTGTGAGCAGCTGAAAGTACAGCCAAGCCTCAGGCCTTGTAGCTGGTTGCAATTCACTCCCCATGGGATGATATCTCATGTATCACCCCCTACCAATTGAAATACTTTCCCATATTACGCGTGTGTCTTTTTGTGCATTTGGAACTTTGCCTGCAATCCATTACTCCTAGTTGATCACATATGGTGAACTCACTCAGCAAACTTGGCTCTGGCTAGACTCTAGCTAATATGTGTCCTCTGACAGGCACTGAACGGCCTGACAACCAGCTCCATTCCTTCCTTCTCAATTATGGATCACTTGACCAAGAGTAATTGCAGGAATAAGGTTGACTGACAAATCAGAGATGTCAAGGAAATGAATGTGATGGGCGTGATCCTGAAGCCACTTTGATATACATATCCTTCATGTCAGATTTCAATGGGTGTCATAGGCATGTAGACTTCAAGCAAACACGCCCGGGATCTATCAAGGCATTGAGGTGTCTATGCTGTGTGTTATAATTACCGCCACTGTATGCTATGACCATCAAAGCTGTTTGATGGCCACGGGGTGTTACAAGAGTCTGAAGCCCAGCTGCATCATCTACTGAGCACTTGGACCAAAATTCGATGGTTCCTGTTCACATCTCATTCAAGACTAATGCAACAAGTACAACCGTGGTCCTCGTGATTCGTCACCTACGACTGCCACCATATCTTGGGGCCACATATATCACCTCTGGTCCCGTCATCTCCAAATCCAGACGCTTGGCCTTCACCTTCCTCGCCCGCCTCACCCCACTGTTCTTCTTACCAGGAATCACATCATCATCCCCTAGGAAGCCACCCATATTCGGAAAGTCCTCGTAGAACATGTCGAACCTCGGAAACAGATTGTCTCTTGACCGCTTCACAGTCGATGAACTCGTCATGCCCGTGTCCGGAAAGCGCGTCGGATACCAGGGCTTTATCCTACGCTTCTCCATGGGTACATTGTCACCGTCGAGATATTCCAGAGGAGGCTCAACGTAGCCCTCCGGCCAGCCCGCCTGCGACATGTCCACTTCGTCAATGTCTTCATAATCGTCTTGACCGTCCTCGTTTCCCGCATCGAGCTTTATGTGCGCAAAGTTGTCCAAGAAGTCAGTTTCCTCCCGAGTGAGTAGTTGCTGCTCCGTCACGTATTGTTTGACTCGTGAGGTGGAGTGAGAGGTGATGGTGGTTGGCAGTTCTCTTGTTGCATTCTCCTGTGCGCTTCGTGTCCCGGATGAGCTCCGAAGATTATCGGAAATGTCCTCTGGTTGTCCACCGACTGTAGCGATTTGTGGCTGAGGCAGATCCTTCAGGTCAGTTGATAGCGGCTGCGGTTGCCTTTGAGGGACAGGTCCAATTTGTGCACGGAAGGCAATATCTTGCGGTGGTAGTGGGGCACCGGCATCGCGCCTCTGTGGAACAATAGGAGACGCAATTTCTACGGGCTGTGTCACTGTCGCCCGGCTTGATGTAGTCTGCGCTGGGGCTTCAGGCGTAGGAGAGGAAGGTGGGAGCGTGGTCCAATACAGAGACGAGGACGGTGGTACCCCAGGCTGCCCATGTGGGTCCGGATAGGAGGGTAATGGGTAGCTTGTAGTTTCTCTGGTTGGTACGGGTCGAGGCGGTGGCGATGAAGCGATTGAGATGGTTTCTAGCTCAGGCGACTCCTCCAGTATTATCACAGGTTGAGACGTATATGATATGTTGCGTGCAGCAACCGGAAGAGCACGCCTCTCCGTCTGACGAACAACCACCGCAGAAGCCCTCTGCTTTCCGGTGTCTTTCTCCTCGTCCGAATCGTCGATCTCGATCGCATCGTCTTCTGTGCCGGTCTGACAACATCTCGCACATTCCCAGTCTTGCAGATGCGGTTTAGCTGTAGGCTTCTTCCCTTGGGCTTTAGCCGCCTGATTCTCGTTATGATGCCTTAATCGCAATCTAAGCTCCTCTTGCGACATTGGCTGCAAGGGATGACGGAGGCAAGCTGACGTACAAGAATCCAGTGGTAGGGAAGAATCGCATATATGGATGAGTTGACTGTAAGATATAAATTTCACCGTTGGTGCTCACTGGAGTGGTGAAAGTGCAAACTGCAACGTCGACACTGAAATAGGAACGCATCCGATGTGTGATGCTTCTTGCCACACTCGGCGCAATAAGGTCGGGATGGTGCTCCGCCGCTCATCATAGACAATTCAAAGGGTCGATGGAAATGACCGAGTGTATGATAGCCGTAATCTCGGGGTTGGAAAGGAAGACAGGAACACCGTCGTTCTTCTCCTCCAAAGTCACACTAAGTCACTCAAGTCTGGCGAAGTGCCACTTCTACCTCGAGTACGGATCCAACTCCCGTTGTGGTCTTGGAAGCCGTGGACGAGTGTGATCAGGTATACACGTCGTTCCTCCTCGAGCTTATCGGCAAGACCTTTGGGAAACCTCTTATCCGCGGTCAAGTACTTCATTACGACTCGCGGAGGACTGTGGCTACAGAGCCATTATGACAGGGAGCAGGTGGGACCACACCTCGAGGTCTTCGTGAAGGCAGAACTACCTGAGTTGGTTGAGTCAATAGTGGAGAATGCTTCCGACTGGCTGGGTGAGAAGTAGATTGCGTCGACGCCGCATCTGGAGAACTATCCAACTCCGCCCCCTAGATACAGTGTCGTCAGTGCCAACAACGTGAAAAGCATGAGACATCGAGGGCATCACGAATAGTTGATAAGCTCGGGGGATGATGATCTTTTGCTGATCTCGGCGCTTCCTACTCTGCTTCGCAACTGCTTCCCAGTTCCGGTCGCCCGAGTCCCATGTGTGTTGTTCGAGTTGAAGGAGGTTTCGCTCTCCAAGTTGACTTGTTGGATTCTCGATAAAACGATTAACTCACGTGCTCTTAATGTGTAAAAGCCGGTCACAATCACGTTTATATTATCCCTAGCTACGGAGATTACAGGAGCAGAGGGCTAGAAAACAGTACTAAATGAATGTCTATCCAGCAGCAAGATCTCTGGAGTTCTACGCTTGAGTGACTGAACGAAGGATATTGGGATGATGATAACGTTGCCCGCGTGCGGCCGGCTTCGCTCTCATCCATGAAGGTCACAGAAATAGTCCCATGTCGAGGATGCCTTAGATCAGCGCGGAAGTTTCTCGTGTTGATGGGGCGGTTGACGTAGGCGGGTTGATGAAGTTTCCGCTGCTGCTCGCGACGCCGCTCCGAGTTCTGGCGCCTGCGGCTTGTAACGGCCATGCCGGATGTGAGATCCGCGATGGTGGCTATGAAAAAAAATAAAGATTGGAGGCGATGGGTTCCAGATTCCTCCCCGTTTGACGCTTCCGGGGATGACGTCCCTGTTAACAGAACCGGATTGAGGTCAATCTACGTCGCCCTAGCGGCTTTTCCAGTATCCCCAATCCTGGGAACACCCACCCTCACATTCACTGGGACGTACGCCTCCTGAATATGAAGGCGAACCTCACCTAAGTGGGATAATCGCGTGGCGTGGCGTGGCGTGGCTTGGCCTCAATGCGGACTGCATGCAAGCGTCAATCGGCGAGAAATTTGGAAGAGGTGGGACTTCGGGGACCTCGACTCGGGGAGCTAGCTCGCGGGTGGTTCGAGGTAGAGGGGGAGCGACGAAGGAATGGGGATGTGCCAGTGAGCAGTAATCGCGCCGATGCTGGACGCTGTAAGACGGGACATGAGCAAAACGCAAATGTGATAAATAACATGCGATTGAACGTACAAGAGGTGAAGGAAAATCGAAACGAGGCCCCACCATCTCAGCTCTGAGGGTGCTGACTTCGATCCTCGCCAACTTGGTTGACAACAGTGCGGCGCAGATCGGCATCGATCTGTCGAGCAGCAATTTAGATTATAATTTAAGATGTTACAGAGTTATGAACGTACCGAAGACGACGCGTTCGTCGTTGTATCACGTTGTGTCTTCTTCTGGGGTGGTCGCGGGGCCGTGTCATCACGTCGACGTTTCTTCCCGCGTGACATGGTAGTTGAGAAGGAAGGGAAAGCGTGGAGAAGATGAAGAGGGACCTGACGTGTGGTTTAAGAGGGGGAGAGGGGATTGGTTGGGAGGGAAGCGAGGCACTCAAAGGTGTATATTTATGCGCACTACCAATATCAAATTCGGATGCAAACCAACCGACCAACCGACCAACGTTGCAAATACGTGAATCGGTGAACGCGACCCTACTGGAATATCAAACACTGCGTTGCTTAAGACGTGAGAATTGGACATCCATTTTGGCGCTCGTCTCCTTTGCCCTCCAGTGATCTGGGTGACCACACAGGAGATCGGATCAAGGATACCACTGAACCACTGATTCTACCGAGGCAACTTCTCGCTTTATCTCTACGTCATCAGATTCCTCTTTCCGATTTCCAACTCTTGTTCTCACAATGAAGCTCAACACGAAACTCCTTGCCTCGTTTGTACTGTGGGGTGTCTCAGTGAACGCGTGGGGACCCCTAGGTCACTCCACCGTAGCCGCGGTCGCTTTGCAATACCTCAAACCCGAGACTCTCGAACGAACTCGAACAATCCTCTGTCACGAGGGCCTGGCCGAAGAGACCCTCGTCACGGTGGCAAATTGGGCGGACTCGTACAAGTACGCTTCAAGTACCTCTTCTTTAAGTCTTGCTAATACGACGGTTTTAACACAGGAGGACGAGAGAAGGCTCATATTCATATGACCATCATTTCATTGACGCAGAAGACGAACCCCTCGCGGGAAACTGCCACGTTGATATGAAAAGGGATTGCTCCCCCAAAGGATGCATTGTTACCGCGATGTGAGTTGCGTTGATCCCCCCGCAATCAGAAATTCTCTCAACTAGCCATTTTCGTCTCCACGTTCTATCGCTCTGCAGCGCGAACTATGTGCGTCATTCGATATTCAATCTGGTTACCTCTTCGCTAACTTCTTGCAACTACAGACCCGCCGTGCGTCTGACGAGACGCTTAACATCGCCCAAAACGCAGAAGCACTTCGGTTTCTCACTCACTTCTTTGGGGACTTGCACCAACCGCTACACGCTGAAGGCATCAAGAAAGCCGGCAACCACATACCAGTCCTCTTCAACGGGAAACAGTCTAACCTACATCGCGGTGAGTGGGGCCTCTTTCACCAATGCAATGTTGTGTCCTCTGACCACTTCGTTCAGCTTGGGACGTCGACAAGATACAAGCCCTCTTTGGAGACTACACCATTAAAAAGGCGCACACTTGGGCCAAGATCATCTCTCGCGAGGTCGATCGAAAGGGAGGGATCTACCATGAGAAGGCGAAGCGGTGGTTGGATTGCCAAGACCTCGCCCATCCCGCGGTATGTTGCCATTCTGTGGCCCAATTCATATCCAGACCACGCCTGACTCACGCGATTCTCGGGATTTCAAAAAGGCGTGTGCCCTCAAATGGGCAAAGGAATCTAACCGGCTGAATTGCGAATTCGTGTTCGTCAAGGACCCTACGGGTAAGGAGCTCAACGATGGTTTTTACCCCGATTGGATGCTTTTCATAGAGCAACAGATAGCTCAAGGTGAGTGCTGCCCCGACAAAACCTATATACCTTTCTCTCACCCGTCATTCTTTGCATCCCGCAGGTGGAATCCGTCTGGCGGCTTGGCTTAACCTAATGTTCGCGGGATCGACCGGATTCGACACGATGGCAGCGATGACTGTGATGGAGGATGGTGCGAGCATACGAGACAACCATGTCCGCGATGATTTGCGGTAACTATGTCTGTCTTTGAGTCGTTATCATCTCTGTATCATTGAGTCAGTTTCCAATCAAATGACACGATACATCCCACCAAAGGTACAATTATACGAAGATATCTCGTGTTCGCCTCGAGGGGTGACCCACTTCTCAGGCTATTTGAAAGGTGTCTCTCGGTTTTTGGCAATTGGGAGCCGCGCCAGGAAATACATGTCAATGACACCCACAAGTCAACGCCGAGGTCTTCGCAGTGTCATGACAATCGGTGACGGCCAGAGAAGTTTAGGTAACTGAGCGGGGAACACAGGGATGCGAAACTCTAGCGGCTGGCGTGCTGTACCGCGCTCATTTCCTCTACATAGTCCAATGTTAAAAGCGAAGCTGGACGGCGGTTGTTCCCCAGAGCAAGCAAAGGGCTAACAAGAACGAGGTTCGCGAATCAAAGTAATCTAGCAAGTTGAGCGACATATCGCCTATACGCGTTGAGTATTGCAGGTCGCCCAGCCGAATCGATGAGGTGGATCAAAAGAAGGGGGGGTTTCATGATGTCCCAGAACTTCAAATCGCGATCGCACCGCCCACTCGCTCGCTTGCTCGCTCCAAACAAAGGATGTTTGAAAGGTCATCAATGCAAGGTGAAGTGAAAATACAAAAGGGAGGGAGAGAAGGAAACAAGACGCCTACTCCGCATCGACGACGGTATGCTCCAGGCCCTGTTAGAAAAGCAAGAAATCATAACGCGTGAGTGATCCTGAACGTATGGATTGGGTACGCGACGTGAGTGATTCATTCCTACCTTGAAGCTGGGGACGACGACGTGTGTGGCATAGGTGTACAACTTCTCCTTCGCATCCTCGTCGTCATTCCGTTTCCCTATCATCATCAAATACCCAAAAATATCAACATCCTCGTCCCATCAAAATAGTGCGAATCATTAAAAGCCAAAAACTCACGTTCCAACCGCACTCGTATCCTCCTCGGCGGGTTCTTGATCCCCTTACTCCAAACCGCCTCATTCAATTTCGGATCCACCCTCACGTCCTTGGTTCCCATGACTTGTGTGGCAAAGGTCTTAATGCCGTGCATCGCGGAGGGGGACTTCTTCTTGTATTTCTTTCCCTGGGTGAATCTGGAGAGGACGACAGTGTATTCGCGGGTGACAACATCTTGGAGGGCAGATCGGGTCTTGGTGCCCTATAATTATGAGCAATGCAAGGTATATGTCAGGAAGCGAAGTGAGTGAGTGTGAGGAGTGGAGTACGTACCTTCTTGCCTCCTCCTTCTTTCTTTGTTGGTGCCTATGAAACGAGACAGCAAAAGGAACAACTGGTCAGTGACCTGGGGGACGAACCATCTGCATACGTCCAGCTGCAGGTGCCGCCCGCTCCATCCGTCCGCACATCCATCCGCCCATCATGTCATGCCTTCAACAACCTCCAGTCCATCCGTCATCCATCACCCCTCATATAATATTGGGGCGACACCTGCAAGCACATTCTCTATCTCCAATGCTCACCATCGTTACAGGAAAGGGATGCTGATTTTGACGTCGACTGGGACCTGCCTTGGAATTTGGTTGACTTGTAGAGGCGTGCGAATCGAATGGGACGGGCCGGATGAGGTCAGCAGTCTTCATTGGAACGGGCTCCTATTCGCTCAAGGCTCCGTTTGTTGTTACTCGGACACCTCTCCCCCGTGTGGTCACACCATTATGACCGGTCTCCGTGCTTCCTGGGTTCACGCGCAAGGATATGCAGATAGAACGTGAGGGGGTTCGATCCATGTGCTTGAAGAAGTTCTGCAAGATGCTGAGAGGTGGGCATGCCTGTCTACCGCCGCCTCAGAAATGAAAGTATCCTCACGGACGCGCTTGCCAGAAGATCGACTGACCTATATGCTCTACAGTAAGTCCAAGATCGGGGTGCGTGGCGCTCGAGGAACGCGCTCAGGGGTTTTTGATTGTGCGATGCACAGTGGCCCGAATTGTAGTTGCAACTGGTTGAACACTTCTTTTGGATGACGGATGCGCTGGGACGGGTCCAACCATGGGAGGAGATATTAATTGTCGAGGAGTGAGACAGACAATACAGTAGTACTATCATATCTTGGTGCACTTGAAATTAGGTTGATCCCTCTCCCGGAGTTGTATACATCGGCGTTAATACCCATCCCAGACCGGAGCAAAGGTAAGGCCACCGGTGGCATGTGTACGTGTGTATGACACTCCGAGCCCTTCGATCGCTATCAATTCATTCAGGCTGTCAGCTCTCTCAGACCGGTCCTCTCTATCAGCGCGCATTATCAGTTTCTTCAACTTCTTACCCCTTGTTTCACACACCGAGCCCGGCCGGGTCCTTCAAACTTTTCGGTCCCTTTACTTTTTTCCATCCACAACAAAGGCGTAAATCACAACACCATTCTCCCTTGGTTGTGCACCAACGACTGACCATGAGAAGGTTTACGCGATTCTCGTGTCTTCCTGTGCCGATCGGTGAAATTGTGTTCAAACGATCCACCGT
Organism: Tulasnella sp. JGI-2019a; assembly: GCA_019633535.1. Lineage (NCBI taxonomy): Eukaryota > Fungi > Basidiomycota > Agaricomycetes > Cantharellales > Tulasnellaceae > Tulasnella sp. JGI-2019a. The sequence goes on along the minus strand of WSUE01000083.1, from coordinate 53,490 downwards.
AAAAGGAAACAAAAGGGCGTCGTAGGGGTCGAAGCGCGAACGGCCAGGGCGCTCAAAGTCCACTGACCCTTTCTGCAAATGGGACTTCCGAGCCAAGGAAGCCAAGTTTCTCCACCTTCCGTATAAAGAGCCACCGTTCCATGCTCGAAAAATGCCTTCCCTCCGTACAGATCGCTCTCCCCCCGTCAGCCTTCTCTACTTATCTCTTCTTCCGTTCTCCTTCCACTTCATTCCGCTTTTACCTACACTCCCTCAAACACTTCAACTATGCGCTTCTCAACCATCTTCGTCGCTGCTGCCACCGCTGCTACCTTCGTGTCGGCCGCTTCCACTACTCTTTCCAGGCGTCAAGGGTTTCCCAGTACGCATTGAATTTTTCAGTCTCGTACTATTAGCTTGATCCTGATCCCATGTGTTATTTTTTTCGGCTTGCCTTTTGCTTAGATTGCTCCTTGACCTGCCTCACCAACGCGTCTGCCTACGGAAACTGTTCACCCACCGATGACGTCTGTCTCTGCAACAGCGCCAACTACATCAAGACCACCCTCGACTGCTTCATGACCAATTGCGGCGCATCCGACGTCGCCACAGCCAACGCGCAGTCTGCGTCATTGTGCAAAGCTGCTGTATGTTCTTCCCTTTTCGCACTCCCTCTTTTGTCACGTGTACTAAACACGGCCTCTGTTTGGATGTAGGGTATCACCGTGACCTCAGCTCCTGGTGAGATCATCATCATTGGCTCTTCTACCCAAACGATCCCCACTGGCTCTGCCAGCGGAACCGCCGCCGCTGCTACCACTACTGGTGCTACCGGCGCAACTACGACCGGTGCTGCAGCTACCGCCTCCGCCGCAGCCTCCGCCGCCAGCGCATCCGCAACAACCTCCAAGAGCTCCGCAAACACCCTCACCGTCGGATCCGCACCCATCTTGGCCGTCGCTGCCGCAGCTCTTGCAGCATTTGCCTTGTAGAGTGAAAATTCTGAGAAGAACGAGGTACAACTGCAACTTCTACGCATCCACCCACTCCTCCTCCCCCCACTGTTATGTTTCGGATTTTTCTTCGTTCGCCTGTGCCATTTTCTTTTCACCTTTTTGCATGGGCCAGGAAAGATCTTCGTTTTTTTGTCAGGGAAAGATGGATACCAGATGTTTTATAGCTCATTATCTGTTCTTACCTACATAAATTTGTCTGCATGCATACAGTTCATATGGAGTCCCAGTCTTTTGTGCGCGCGTACTTGCCCTATTATTATTATCGGGAAACATTTGACCGCACAAACACGACTACGGAATGCCTGATCTTCCTTTGATTCCACCGCATGAAGAAGAATTGGCGATTATTATTATTTATAACCTGGCATTGGTCCCATTTTTTCATAACCGCATACACGACACCTAAGAGTGTAGGGTGGGTTCTTCATCAGACAAACGAACGTAGAGTTGCGGCAAGCAAAGCCAAAGAGCGCAAGCCTAGGCACGGCTTGGCATGTGGCTATTTTAAATGAACGCATGACAGGACACCCCAAAAAGGAAGGGAGGTGAGGCAAAGGGGGAGCACATGCCATACAGCCTTTATCTACTTGCCTTTCCCTCCCTCCCCCCCTCCAATTCGTTCCGCCTTTACCTACGCTCACTCAAACACTTCAACTATGCGCTTCTCAACCACCTTTGCTGCTGCTGCTGCTATCGCTGCTATCTTCGTGTCAGCTGCATCCACCCCTTCCAAGCGCCAAGGCGGATTTCCCAGTACGCATTCCATTTTTCATTCCCATACTGTGAACTGAATACTCATCGCACATCTGCTTTGATTAGATTGCTCGGTGAACTGCCTCACCAACGCTACCGCCTTCGGATCGTGTTCACCCACCGATGACGTCTGTCTCTGCAACAACGCCGGCTTCATCTCAGCCACCCACCAGTGCTTCACGTCCAGTTGCAGTGGATCAGACGCCGCTCTGGCTGATACACAGTCCGCACAGTTGTGCAAAGCTGCTGTACGTTCTTTTCCTTTTCGCATCCCCCCTCTTCGTTCACATGTACTAAAGGCGGTCCGTTTGGATGTAGGGTGTCACTGTGACCTCGGCTCCTGGTGCGATCATCATCATTGGCTCATCCACCCAAACAATCCCCACTGGGTCTGCGACTGTATCTGCTGCCACTGCTACCACGACTGGTGCGGCCGGGGGAACTACGACTAGTGCTACTGCTACTACCCCTGTCGTAGGCCCCGTTGTCAGCCCATCTGCAACAACCTCAAAGAGCTCCGCAAACACCCTCACCGTCGGATCCACACCCGTTTTGGCCGTCGCTGCCGCAGCTCTCGCAGCCTTTGCCTTGTAGTGAAGCTTTTGAGAAATGAAACACAGCACGCTCCGCTCATCTCCTTTCCTCCACTGACATTTACCTTATGTATGGTTTCGGATTTTCTTCGTTTGATTGTGTCATTTTCTTTTACCTTTCCATGGGTCGGGAAAAACCTTGGTCTTTTTTCTTCAGGAAAAGATGGACATTAGATGTCTTATAGCTCATTATCTGTTCTAACCTTATATACATTTTGCATATGTACAGTTCTTGGAGTCCCATTTATTTATTTTTCCGAGTGCAGGTACATACGGTCTTTTGCCTTCTTTTTATCGGGAAACATTTGACCACGCGTTCTGACGAATAAAAGTTCCGGTACTATAGTTGAGCACTCCATCGTCTGAACGAGAATTTAGCGATTTAAAAAAAATTGCAACATGGCATTGGTCCCATTTCTATAACCGAGTACACATGATCGTAAGGTTCTGCATCATGAATTTTATCAGAACACCAAGACTACACCAGAGCTCGAGAGCAAGCAAGAAACGAGTCGATGATGACCTTGGTGACAAAAGGATTGTGAGCACAAACCGAAGCCCTGAAGAGCTAAAATTATCCTTGAGCTATCAAGGGCCTTGAACGACAGTCACATTGCATGACGAATCAGCATATCTCGTCACTAGATACCGCTGTTGACTGCTTCATTTCTACAGGCTCCTTGTATATCACGGGACTTTAATCAGGAGATTGAAGTGATGTTACCGGACCATAGATGTAACGGATGTTTTGGACAAAACCTCCATGTAGAATCGGGAATTGTAGAGGCGGCGAGCGCTCACCGACGCAAATAACACTAGGACTGGCACCGGAACCAATGGAAGCTCGAGGGCGGGCAAGAAACGAACCGACAATACCGAGGACCGCGAGCACGAACTGAAGCCCTGAAGAGCTAGAGCAATTCTTAAGCTGTCAAGGGTCTTGAAAGACAGTCGCATTGCACAACAAATAAGCACATCTTGTTCAATATCAATGAAAGCGGCGGCCATTGCGCAGAGAGACAGCGGCAGCAGATATATATCTGATTACATACATCGTGAGAGATCGATCGGGTCACACGTACCTTGGGGACACCACTACTTAAATACTTCAACTATGCACTTCTCAACCATCTTCGCTACTGCTACTGCTGCTATCGCTGCTATCTTCGCGTCGGCTGCTTCCACCCCTTCCAAACGCCAGGGCGGATTTCCCAGTACGCGTTGAACCTCACAGTCCCATACAGTGGACTGGATACTGATCATACATTTGCTTTGATTAGATTGTTCCCTGGCCTGCCTCACTAACGTTACCGCTTTCGGATCGTGTTCACCCACCGATGACGTCTGTCTCTGCAACAACGCCGACTTCATCGCAACCACCTACCAGTGCTTCACGTCCAGTTGCAGTGAATCAGACGTCGCTCTGGCTGATACAGAGTCCGCGCAGTTGTGCGACGCTGCTGTACGTTCTTTTCCTTTTCCCACCCGCCTCTTCGTTCGCGTGTACCAAACACGGCCCTTCCTTGTTTGTTTGGATGTAGGGTGTCACTGTGACTGCCGCTCCTGGTGGGATCATCATCATCGGCTCATCCACCCAAACGATCCCAACTGGATCTGCTGCCGCTACTTCCGTGGCTGATACGACCGGCGCGACTACGACTAGTGCTGTAGCTACCATAGCTGAAGTGACTAGCGCGACTACGACTGGTGCTACAGCTATCACCCCTGCCGCAGGCTCCATTGCCAACCCATCCGCAACAATCTCAGAGAGCTCCGCAAACTCCCTCACTGTCGAATTCGCACCCGTTTTAGCCGTCGCTGCCGCAGCTCTCGGAACCTTTGCCTTGTGGTGAAACTTCTAGCACAACACACTCCGCCCACGCTCCTCTCCCTCCCTTCCTTCGCCCGCTAGCATGTCATCGTATGTGAGGTTTCGGATTTCTTCGATCACCTGTGCCATGTTCTTTTTACCTTTCCATAGGTCAAGCGCTTCTCAGGAAAAGATGGACACTAGATGTTTTATAGCTCATTATCTGCATACAGTCCCTGGAGTCCCAGTTTTTTCATGTGCTGGCACATATTCTCTGGATTTTTTTTTTTTCCTTTTTAAATTCAATCGGGAACATTCGACCATACCTACTTTCTCGTTCTGATGAATAAAGGTTCCGACACTGTAGCTAAGCGCTCCATTGTTTAAACCAAAAATTGCGATTTAAAAAGAGATATTACAACATGGCATTGACCCCATTCCTATAACCGCATACACATGACACCTGAGGATCGTAGGGTTCTGCATCATGGATCTTGTCTTGACAAACGAACGGCATGATAGGACACCCAAAAAAGGAAGGAAGGTGAGAAAGGGAAGGGAAGACACATAAAACAACGCATTCCCCACGGACGGCCGGGATAAGTATCGGCAGAATACATACATGATATACAAAGGCGGGAGGCGCGATGCCGATACTTAGAAGAGAAAGGCGCATACGTTCAGATTCGGAACAAAAACACAGAAGAGGAAGAAACCACAAGTAATAAGTCTCACCCAAGCCACAACGAAATTCAAGCTTCCTCATCCAGAGCCCTATCCAGCCATTCTTATCCTATTCGTCGTCGTGGGGAAGGGGGAAAACACACCGAGATAGTATATATTCACGCACCCCATTGGCTCATCCCGCTCTTTAAAACGACCCTCTAATTTTGACGATCGTGACCGACTTGAAGTGATGGCTTGAGGAAGTGTCCATGATGGATCAAACGAACGATAGTGGAGTGGATCGGCCGGATGGCGTGGAGTGGTAAGGCGTTAGATGGGGAGGGAAAATGGTTGATCATCTGGTAGGACTCTTCCATCAGACCTTCTGAATTCAGTCGCGTCGTTTAACAACAAATCGTAGGGGACTTGTGTGTGTGGAGTGTATATTTTTCTTAGGAGCTTGAGTCTGGCGGCAAACCTGAATCGCGGGCGGAACTGGAAAAAACCTGACTGTCCGCTTTGACTGGGATAATGGATAAACCGAGCAGATTTGGGATTTTACTTTCCAGTTCTTGAAGCTTGTTCGAACTCGTTGACCAGCTCAAGATGGTGAGGCCAATGGACATGGAAGCGTCGTTTAGGCTAAGGTGTGAGGGGGGCTTCCGTCTCCCTGGAACCGAGTCTCTGGAAAGGATTCGCCCAACGTATTGATTCGCCCAGCGTCAACCTACGTAGTGGCTTTGGTGACCATAGCGGGACTCGACGATTCTAGAAATACAAATTCAGTCATTCTCAGCGCAGTGTGGTATTATCGAGAGATCCCTGACGCCGAAAGCTTTGGTCGAGGGGGGGGGGGGGGGGGGGGGGCCCCAAACCCGTACGAAAAACAAACTTTAGGTAAAAAATAACAATACCCCGTTTGTTGTTAAAAAATTTGCATGAAGAAAAGTAAACCAAAAAATACTATAAACCATGAAAGGGATACCGCAA